>JAUELC010253471.1:0-10414 GCA_031471745.1 Cryptochiton stelleri | reverse complement strand
TAATTTTTATGTAAACAGAATTGTTTCTGCATTATATATGCAATCACATTTAATGAGTCACACAACAACAAGTCAATTTACCATTGTGACATATTTTTAATGTTATTTAATAATTAATATTTGCATACACACCTGACGAACGATAATTGATTATTTATTAATCCATGCGGTTTGACTGTGATAATTATTTTCAACTGATGTTTGTGTTACAAAAATGAAGTTATTTTTTCCAAATATAAATTTTCCCTGGTGTTTGTGTTTAAAGGATGAATTTATTATTTACAAACAAAATAAATTTCAACTGATGTCTGTGTTTAAAAGATGATGTTATTTTATTTGTCAAAACTTTATGCCCATCAATATCGGCCAGGTTCACAAAAAATGCTCCATTCTGTTTTGTTTGTTTTAGGTGTTATTCCTTACTCAAGTTTATTTCACTTGTATGAGGAAAACCCGTTTCTTTGAAACAAATATTGTCAATAATCAAAATATTTGTCAAAATCAACAAAATAAGGTAACAAGTTTATGCTGGTAGAACTAAATTGTGACTGAACACATTTTTACAACTTCTAACTTGTAGCTACAAGTTACAAGTTTGGGCTTAAACTTGTAACTAAACGTGTCTAATAACTCCCACGATACAGGCTGGCGTGACAATTATTCCGGAACATTTGCTCCAAAGACATCTTGCTCCGAGGCCGATTGTTACCACGATAAAGCCTAATTCACACTGGACGCATCGCGGCGTCGCCTTGCTGTCGCGCCGCTCAAAAAAAAAATGTGGTTCACAACTTATGATGTAAAACGTGTATTTTGGTATTATCTGTAAACCACTGTATATGGATACAATTGTTTGTCTGAAAAAAAGTATTCTGTTCTATTATATTCTATGTAGTACAGTTCATACTGAGAGCGACTGTCGCGCGGCTGTTGGGCGACAGTCGCCTGCGACATTACGTAACATTTTGACGTCATTCTTTACCATTGCGATATCATTGGCTTAGCGAGTCAGCAGTGTCACAGCGTTGAACAGAAAGGTATTTCGTCGCTCCCAATGTGAACGGGGTCCACGCGTTCAGTGTAAATTGGGCTTAACCACTCCAATGAAAATCGCCTCCACAGTATCGATCTGCTACATCGGGTATCCACATTGACCGTGTGGTCTAGAGGGTACCAGTTTGGATAATTCTCAATAGAGATGTCGATCCTAAGCTAGCTAGCGCGCTAGATAGCGACCCTCACGTCTATATGCGCCATAGTAGTACAAGGGAGACAATTTGTGATTAGTACAAACAATACGATAAAAAATCTTTCTATTCCCACTGTGCACTGTTTATTCGTTTATTCTCTTTAAAACATATTTCGATAACTTTTATAAGCAAACTAATACAATAAATCGCCGCAAAAAGGGCCAGAGTAACTAAATGATATGCTTTCAAATTCCCCCCAGATTTTGGGGGGATGGCTGGTATTTACGCCAGAACTTGTTCTCGATCTCGGAGGAGGCAAGTCTCGTGGGAACAGAATGCAGTTTGGATAAGTGTGTCTTTTCAAATGGGTAATCGGCTTTCGGTTGGATCGTTTTACGGCCTTACTTATCGAATGAGGGTGGTTTTCTCAGATAAGTGCCCAGCTTTCTCCACAAGAAAAACCCTTACGTGAAATATTTGTGTTTGCGGCTGTTAACCCTAATCAAATCATAATTGATTGTGAACAGAAAACTATTTCATACGTCCAAAATTTAGCTTTTTGTTTTCTCCTCATTTAACACGTACCTACTCTTTACGGAATGTTCGTTCACATCGGTTTATTATTAATGAATTTATTTACATCGTTACTTTTGATCATTAATTTTGTAAGGATAATAACAAATGTTTATTTTACAAAAGATTTATTTCGAAGTAATCTGCTCTACATACTTTAAAAGACGCCGAATGTAAAAATAAGGCCGAAAATCACATGAGGAATTACCAAAACAATAGTCGTCGGATCAGTTGTCCTTGAAGCATGCAGTTGTCGTCAGGGAATTTGTCTTCCAAGTAATTGTCGTTTAATTTGCGTTTATTTTTTTTATTTCCGTTGTAAATATGTATTTGTATATTTACATGTTTTCACAGTATTGGCAATATGTGTGAATGTTTATTTCGCAAGCATGTGTGTCTGGAACAATAAGTGTAACATTCGCCATAATGCATTGGTTTATATATCATTTTCCACCTTTTCCCTCGTTTGTATGTGTATTATTAGTATTGTCTGTATTATTTCTTTCCAACACCATGGAACATAACTTTTTGCTCTTATATAACTGTATTAAATGCTAAGGGAATTATCTTCAATGCAGTATTAACTGTACCCCATCCAAAGTGAATGAACGCAACCGGTAATACTCATCTGCATAGACTTATACAATAAATGTTATTTACCGACACTGAAAAAGTCCCGGTCAGAAAAATGTTTAACCCGGAGAAGAATCGAACTAGTGACACCGCCCTGTGCTCTACTGGTTGAGTGGTGAGAATCGAACTCGCGGTTTAGTGATACCGTCCAATGGTCTACTGACTGAGTGGTGAGAATCGAACTCGCGGCCTAGTGACACCGTTCAATGTACTTCTGACTGAGTGGTGAGAATCAAACTCGTGGCCTAGTGACACCGTCCTCTGTTCTACTAACTGAGTGGCGAGAATTGAATTCGCGATCAGGTGATACCGTACACTACTCTACTAACTGAGCGGTGAGAATCGAACTCGTGACCTTGTGCTACCGTCCACTCCTCTATTAACTCAGTAGTGAGAATCGAACTCGTCGCCTGGTACGTGATACCGTGATGCTAACTGGGTGATGAGAATCAAACTCGCGGCCTAGTCCCATGCTCTAGTACTGACTGAGAGGTGAGAATCGAACTCGCGGTCTGGTGATACCGTCCACAGCTCTAGATGAGCTGCCGAGTTCAGCTCGGATAAGTTCGCACGTCTGGTCGAGATTTAAGCAGATAGTGTTAAGATTCATCAATTTATCACGCTGGTAATCAAGCAAATTCCATACGTCTTATGTCACGAATTATCTTAATCATAATCTCAAAGTCTATAATAGCCAGTGCGTATGCCTATTATTAAAGTGTGGGAAATGTGGTGATTACCATGATACATTCATACAACTTATCTCTTTTTTGGAGTTAAATATTTAATATATTTGTTTGCAGTAAACAGGAAATTAAACTGTCAAATAAATTTAATTGAAAGACACTAACAAATTTTTTTTAAAATGCATTGTTTGTTTTAATGTAGCCGTTGTATAATGACAAAGAATCTACAACAAAAAATAGTAAGATGTGTTACGCTGTTCATTGTAACCCCTCATTAATACACCCCCCATCTGTATTTTCCCACTCGCTTCTAGTTACCGCAGACTGATCCCACCCTTTCCAAAGACACGCATCCACACTATATAAAACTGTGGCATAATTATTTCTTTGTAAATTCAAGAGGAAGTCGAAATAACAATTATGAAAAATGAACTTGGCCATGTGGTTTGAGTAGGAAAGGCATTTCGAGTCTATTTCATTTCGATAAGATCACTGTAAAATGTTAGCATAATTATCCCTTTTCCACTAATACAATTGGGTTACGAAATATGGCACTTTAATCCGATAGTATGTGCAATGATGCTGAGCCCAGAAGAATCGACGCATTAACATAATTAGCCATTTGATCTTTAGTGAAAAGGTTACATATATGGACACCCTTCGTTGGCTTTTGACAGGCGAAATTTGATTAACCGTAAACAGTTTTTATTCCGATGTCATGTTTTATTCATGATTCGTTAATGATAAAGTCATCATGAAACGCTAGACGTCACTTATAATCTAGCTCATTGACATTTGCAAAAATTAAATAAGAAATATAACATCTGAAGTGCTCAAAGGACCATAAACAGAATATCCATACGATTGTCGCTTAACCAGCGAGAAGTGGTTCAGGAAGTGAGCCTTAACTGATGTAGGGATGCACATATCTCATTTCTTGCTTTATTAATTCCACAATCCATCGAACGAGTGGATTAACTAGCATCACTACTCTAAGGAGAATCTCGTTCATAAAATGAAATTTGAAGCAATGACTGGCCGTCTTCTGACCAACATATTGAACACTTTAGTCTAACATTTCCTGCGCCCTTTTTTTACTGATAATCTTAGAATATTAGACATGTAAGTCAACTCATGACAGTTATACATTACTATCTGTGTTGGCAAGACATGAAACCGTATGACATAATGATGTAACTTTAGAAATACCTCTTGTCAGACTTAATTAATAGCTTAAAAAACTGTTTTTCCCAGGCTGAGAGTAAAATGTTATGGTTTTAAGATATACATGTATACTTCAGTACGGGCTAATAAATAATATTTGTATAATTATATCAATATTGAGCGAATCCACGTCGCCCGTCAAATGACATATTCTTTTGAGCGCAGCAACATTATATCCCCTTGGTTCTACTAAGACATAACATAACACAGTCAACTCATCCAATCAAATGGCCAGTTTAAGTCATATGATCTGTAGTTGGAAATGGCAGAAATCTGGACTGATGAAATCAAAGATCGGTTGGTCAAGTGTCAAGAGAAAGCTTATGATGGATGGTTGATGGTCTAGGCGGTGTGATCTGAAATGCAGCAACTATGCCCAAATACATTTGTTTGTTTGTATGATTGGGGTTTATTTCACTCATGTGATGGTCTGCCAGTGCAATGGGTGAAAGAAACCACCCTTGATGCCACTGGCAACAAACAATGACAAGATACAAGACAAGCACAGGACATAATACATGGACAAACTGTGCAAATTTACAGTGCTAGATGCCACAAACAGACCAAATTCGTGTTGCCCCTTAGCTCTAAGTGCACCAGGAAGCTCCCTCCAACCATAGGCCGGAGCAATAAGACAAATTTACCGTGCCAACACCACAATCAGCTCATGTTGCCCCTTAGCTTGGAGAGCACCAGTGCCTAGGAAGCTGGTGCCCAGGAAGCTCCAACAAGTGACAACTACCCGCTCTGCAACTAGAAACATGCAGTTGTCCAAATTGATTTCTGTCTTGTCCAGTTAGCATGGCCTGGGCTTTACAGGGAGTCTATCAATTTACTGGAGAAAAAATAACGTCTGAAAGCTTAGTACCAAAGCATCTTTTGGAGGAATAGAGCACAAAACATCTCCAAGGTGTACATGTAACAGGCACCAAATGTGGACAGTTCATCTGGGGTAGAGTATGGATGAGTATCAATATATGTCTGAGAGTATGTTTAATTTACAAATTGTACACATGTACAACTTCAACTATCCTTTACCAATTGAAAGCTTGTAATTAAATAGTATACACGTGACATGGGACATGGAGTTTGAATGGGCCAACAAGATTGTATGGGCAACAAGATTGTAGGCAAACCAAGTATTCAAACTCTTCGTGGATTTCATTTAACAAAAATAAAACACAGACTGGCAACATATTTGACTTAAAAAAATAACAAATCTACACCACATAGAGAAAATGATCACCATTAGAATTAACCCTATACCAAAAGTTTCTGGCGGTTAGGTTTGAGGTTTTTTTATACTGCTCTGCGTCTGCATCTATTGAATAGGTTTTAATACTTTTTTTGTTTTTGTGGGATTATATTTGATAAAAGTGTGTTCTAAAGTGGAAAATCAAGTTCTTTTATTTCTCGGAAATAAATTTATTTATTTGTTCAGTTCTGAAGGAAACCACCCTCAACGCCACTGGCATCAAACAATGACAAGATACAAAACAAGCACAGGACATAGTGTGCACATTAACAGCGCTAGATGCCACAAACAGATCAACTTTGTGTTGCCCCTCTGCTCTGAGAGCACCACGGCAACAGGAAGCTCCCTCCAACTGCCCGCATGAATGGTGAAATAAACTGAGTGAACCCAAGAAGGATACCGCCCTGATGTTCACAAGTCAGTTGCATCTTTCCAACATATTGGGAGAGGGCGAAGGCCGCCTAAAACTTGTGAACCAAATTGCTGAGTGAAAAATAATTTAGGCTCAGAGTGTTTCTTTGATTGGTGTTATGTGGCCAAAGTTATTTCACTTATATGACAGCTGTGGCAGTTTCAATGGTGGAGGAAACCAGGCAAAGACTGGAGGAAACCACCCCTACTCCTGCAAGCAACTGACACTTCCCCACATTATACAGAAGTTTTCAAACGTAGCTGACAGATGGACTCGACTTCTTGAGCAGCATTGGTCAGAGGAACATCGTTATGAGAGCGATTCGCCCAACCAATGTTTGTTTGGTTGTTTGATTGTGGTTTTATGCCATACTTAAGGTTATTTTACTCATATGTGGCATGCCAGAGTAACCACCCAAAACGCCTCTGGCAGCAAACATTGACAAGATACAATTACAAGAGGTGCACAGGACATAATACATGATGCAATAAGACAGCTAATTTACAGTGCCCCAGGACAACAGGAAGCTCTCTCTGACCACCCGCCCCAACCGATTCCATCATGGAAGTGGCCAGCAGTTTGTATGATGTCATAAGCCTATGCTTGGCTGGGTCCTAGTTGATAGTTGCTTCACATTTCAGGATTATATTAAGCTGCAAAGATGTGTAGCCCTTCTTCGATAATCTCAAGGAGACCAGAAGCGTCAGTTTTGTCCATCAAGCATCAGCATGGGTGCAATTTTTTAACACATATATTTTTTTTTAAGGGAAGCTAAAACAAAGGCTGTAAAATTAATATTATAGTTAACAAAACTTTTTGTAAATACGCTAGGATTACCATTCAAATGAGGTATTTCACTTAAGACATTCATTTTTCACACATAACATGAGGTAAGGTGCTAAATTGTTCTATTTATAATCAACATAGAGATCAGCTGTGCCTTTTCGATAAGTTTACATAACATCAACGCGCCTAGCTAGCTTATATTCACATTAGATTTTAATAGGTAAAAATACTATTTGACATATATTATAAAAAATATTTAGGACTATCATGGGACCTAATGTAATGAATTGACAAACCCGTACATGCTAATTCAATGACACTATAAATCATGTTTTTTTTGCTAACACTGGTTTTCTCCAAAATGTCAGGCTTCCTAATCAACATCTAGTTACCCATTTGCCATAGTATTTTGTTCTTTTTGATTTGTCTGCTGATAGTACTCCCAACTTCAATATTTTATTTGTAAATTTCCGACATTTGACAGGAACTATCAATTATACATCCTAAATCATAAGTGTATATATATTATATGTATCGAATCCAATTCATTAAACCTATTTAATTCTGCTGGGAGATCTAAAGTTTTTTTTTTATTTGACTGCGAAAAATCTGTTTCAGTGATGAGTTCCTGTGTTCATTTCAAAATGTATGACGCAGTCAGGTATAATGGATACAGTAGAAACGAAAGGGGCGTGGTCTTCTATCGACTGACGGTTCTACACATGGGCAAAGCAGTTCGCATAACTACCGACACATCACGTTTAAAAATTGGTCAATAAAACCAACAAATTAACAAAAATATCGCAACACTTTTCGCTATAACCATGAATATTGATCGAAGGAGTGATTACCGGTGTATAATGACCCAAAAGGCATGACATTTAGCATAAATTTGGAAGAAATCGTAAGTACCACTTTCCGTAAACTTTACTCGACGCCATTTTGAAGCGAAGTGGATTGTGGGATATCAGCAGACGAATTAGGTCATTAGAGATGGAGGAAAATCGGTCACCGGTGGAGAAAAATAAGCAGGCTGGTAAGACATTTATTCGCCTTTCATATACTCTCATAATCAACAAGGTTCATGAACAACACAAAATCTTTAATTATTTGTCGATTTGAGGGCGTTTCAGGGTATGTAGTGAGCCGAAATCACCATTTGCGGCATGTCGGACGAGAACGTGTGAAATCTGGAGCACCATTGAGGCTTTGTTCGGTAACTAGGTCACCATACTTCAACAGTCGCGTCTGACTAGAAATTTCTACAACTCTTTCTTTACTGTTTCCTCAAATAATTTTTCACTCTCAATCAATTTCTCTCCATCTTTTATTTATTTGCTGGTTGATCTGCAGGATTCGGTTCCCGTGTCGAGCCCTTCATTTCTCGACATTTTATAATATTTGGGGTCATGCACTCGCATGCTCGGCCGAGCCATCAAACTCCCAGGAAATAGGTCAACCGACCGTAGTTGAGCTAAACACAGCCTCCAAAGCCAAACAAGACAGTGTCGAATTATCTATCAGCCGTGTTATAAACCTATTTTAGCCTTAACGTTCCTAGTACACTTACTTAACATGACATGTGCTAAATAAAAATAGAACAATTTGAATTGCCTTTAGCCAATACAAATTCTATTTGTTAATTCTTTGATTTTATATTTGTACAAATAAATTAAAACCAAGAAATTATTGATAGTATGGAATTAAATTATCCATTGAAAAAAGGCTATTTTTTTATGAACTACAGATCAATATCAAAACTGACATTGCCAAGTAATTAATTTGTGAGTGAGTGATTATCTGAATAATAATTGCAACTTATTTGTCCCTCCCATTGAACTTAATTGATGATATCGGATCTGATGTTTGAGTACAGTAACTGGTGCTGAATGCTGTTAGACTGTCACTAGCAGTTCTAGTTGTAATACTATAGGCAGTGTTATATGTACTCTAAAATATGTAAGTGCGTCACTGGCCTACGCCATGTGTTTCTGAATAAATTTGTGCTTGGTGAATAAATTTATGCTGTGGTATCATCGAATTGTCCCTGTAAAGGCTTACAATGAACGACCTCTCACCTACATATAACTATGAATATGTTTCTAAAACCGATTAATAAAATTAATTCAGTAAAAATTATTTTTAAAAATTGTAAAAACATCTACATGTATAAAAGCAAAACTATGACTCTTGCATATATACATGTTTCAGAATATAATGAAACTTTCCTTTTGGTATTTGCTATCTCATTTTCTATCTTTTTTTTTTCTTTTCCAAACTCACTTTAATAACAAGGTGCAATATTAAACTCAGAGCACAGAATTGGAATTATTATCAACCCTTTCTGCCTCATTTTAGATGTCGCGTGTTCAGGGGTCACTTAATAAAATGTTATACGACAAAACAATATCGTACGATAAAATTCATCACATTAACCTCTATAAGTAAATTTGTCGTACAATTTTTTTTGTCGTACAACATTTTGTGAAAGCGACCCCTTATCACCACTCATATTGTGCTTCTTTTTCTTTTTCTTGTTCTTGGGGCAGTTTTCAAACCAAGTCAGACTGATTTTCTATGGAAGTGAATGCAAAATATTCAGGGTTATGAATTCCATGGCTTTCTCTGAATTGCAACACTAGTATTGTCTAACATTTTTCAGGGACAATCATTATTTACCATGTCATATCTAGCTAAGCTTAGCAATATATCTCATGGTAAATTATTACCTGAAATCTTTATTTTTAATAAATGATTTTGCACATCATGCAAAGACGGTTTGCCACAGCTGAGAACATGGAAGGTCAAAGCTAACTAGAGACACAAATTTGCCACTCTGAACTTTTGCCTAAAGCTGAAAACAGTGTTAACACTCGGGTACTCTGGTGAAAAATATGCCACTGTCTGAAGTTGGCATTAAATAAACAAAAGCTAACAGAGGAAATTCTTCCCATACTGGAAGGCTATAATCTGGGTTATGTGGGCGGATCTATCTAAAATTTGGGATACATAGTAAAGGCTCTAATAATTTGATTTTTTGTCTGGACTTTAAAGCACAGATATGTACATGTAACTGTAGTTTTATGTTTGGATAAAAATAGAACAAGTCTGAGCGTACTATTGGACCATAAACTCCACCACCATTTTGAAAGTATGACGTCATATGAAACATCTGACTGTCGAACAATGCGCAATAGACCAAAGAACAATCGTGTCAATTTTCGTGCTGATTGCATTTGAATTGACAAATCTAAATAACATTTTGTAACTAGTGTCAAATTCGAGGAGTTTAGAACTGATGGGTGTGAGAAAATTTTTAAAGTATTAATATTCCACTTAGATTTTGTAAATTTTGTATTGTACTGTAGATTTCTCAATCTAAGTATCTTTATTAATATAGATTTATACAAAAATATTAATATTATTTTGGAATCTTTTTTCTGGCACTTAAAAGTGTAAAAAGAATAACAAAAATTGACAAATTTATAAATAATTTGTATGTTTCTAAACTAAACTTACCTTCGACTGACTAATGCACTTATTCCGCAATTTATTGCTATACTGAAGAAATATAAAAACGATAAACCTCCTCTGGGCCCTCACCAAATCACATGATCTGCGCAGTAAGAGCTGCGCACTGCCCATTATGACTTCA
>JAUELC010253360.1:0-10415 GCA_031471745.1 Cryptochiton stelleri | reverse complement strand
GACCAGCAAATAATAGTGACGTCATATCTCAGGTCCTTGTCTGTTTTCTCAGTGCGGAATGCTGGGTAATTCACATTATGACATCAGCTAGAGCTGATTGGTCAAAAAGGCTGGCCTATATATAGGTCAGTCATCAAAAGATACACATTTGCATAATCTAGGAAATATAAAAACATAACCTGTGAAGGAAGTGACACTTTTGAACCCATTCCACAAATTTTTTAATGTATTTTACCTTGATTCTAATGATATTTATTTTACAAAAGTATGATATTTTACAATACAGTACATTGGCAAATAAATGACCAGTTGTGGTAAAGTCATTATAGATGAGTTTTACGGTGGAGTCTTTGAGGTACCGGCTGTCACAAAAATAAATTTCCCATCGTTCATCAGTCAAAAATATGTGCTCTACCGAGTTTAACTGTGTGCTACGTCACATCATACGTTATAGGAGGTGCTTGGACTACAATGCCGGGGACACGACCTAAATAGGAGTTGCATACTTTTAGTTAATAGACTCCTGATATGACCTTAAGGATACAACCGATAGTCAGGAGTAAAATATGCGACCCTTGTATTGTTGTGGATTTTGCATCTATTTCCCCCATGATAAGTATAATAACCACGCATATGTTTAGAAAGAGAAGAATTTCTAGATTCGAAATATTATGCTTTATTACATTTCAAATTATTTTATAATTGCAAAATTGAGGAAAAACGTTAAATTATTTTAAGAAACTCATATTTCTCTAAAATGCTTAAATATTTTTGAAATCTTTCTTTACGTCTTCGTAGACATGTATTTACACCAAAATACCGTCATTGGGTTTTTTCAGATACAAGTTAGTTTTTGTATAATTGATAAAAATACATGAAAAACATGATACACTGCCATAAAAAAAATCATTGAATTATAACTATAAAATGAAAATTAGTATGAAAAAACCGTGTGACAGTATTTTAGATAATGGTTTGTAGATTATGTATAACAATTTTCAAAGACTTCTTACAAATAGTTTACGAGAAATAAAGGATTTTCGTTTTGAAAATGACGAAATATGAAAACGGGAAAAACAGCAAAAACGTATGTGAATGACTAAACTACGTATTTTATTGCGGGCGGTTTAAGGGATCTTCATTTTGCTCTGATGCTCTCAGAGCTTAGGTGCAACATGAAGCTGTTGTGGCGTCCTGTTATTGTCTTGTATCTTGCCATTGTTTGTTACCAGTGGCGTCGGGGGTGGTTTCTTTCACCCATTGGGCGGGCATGTCGTCATATAAGTGAAATAGTACGGGGTAAAACCCCAATCAAACAAAAAACAAACATATTTTCTTTACACTTTTTCCGTAAATGTAATAAATAACATGTTTTTTTTTTATAATTGACCGAAAAGGCGAAATAAAGTTTTTTTTTTATATATTTCTTGAATTTTGTAGTTATAACGTTGTAAAACCTGTCTTTAATTGATAGTTTTTACTCCAATGTTTTAGCCACGTCGGCATTGTTGATTACCGTCGTACCTTTGTCAATGGTTTCAGCTGGTGTTCTTTACCAGGTATGATTTGTTGTATAAATTATTGTTCCAAAGCCCTGGTTGAATAGCCTACACACTTAAGTCACATGTCACTTTCACCAAAGTCATCTGTGTAATACGTCTCCAGCTTTTTGTCTAACTGTCAACTGATCAGTTTGATTTCACACCACAACAGTCAAGTTCGTATTTTGTGGATTGGCTTGTGATAACGACCAGCAGGTAGTTAGCCTATGTGAGATAATCCCTTTAATCCTTTCCGCCTGCTCATGCAGGTGATCTTTGAGACACATGTTTACACTTTAAATCTAAAAATAACTTACTTAGAAACTGAATTTTTTTATGAAAGTTTTTGCATTATCAAGATGTCAAATGTAAAAATGTTAGCCCTGACTAGCGGTAGAATCCTTAAGGAAATAGAATACTGCACGTTAGTCTAGAGTGTGCAATGACCTAAGGGTGAAATACATTTAAAAAATACTATTATAATAAAACAAGTATGTTTAAACATACTCACCTTCTAGGTACAACAAATACAAGTGAACTCAGAAAAATTAGGGCTTTATTTCCAGTTAGCCTTTAGACTATTTTATTTATGATGTTATTTTTTTTACTGCTATTTTAATGTTTATTGAGAAATGTGTATATGCTTAATGTAAGCTTAAAAGACAAATAAAGACAATCACAACAGTATAGAAGATTCCATAATAACGTTCGGATTGACCGGTATGGCCCTAGATAAGGGCCTTAACAAATAAACTTTTCCTCAAAAACTATTTCTTCGGACTGAACTAAATATTAGATAAACACTAACTCAGTTGAAGTGTTATGTCAAATTGAAATATAAAGATTTATTTATTAGCTTTCTGTGATAGTTTTATTAAAGCACACTTAATAAAATAGTTTAAAAAAAACCTGTTTTACCAATTCTATTGTGAAAAGATATATTATGAAGATAATGACTGGAGATTGTGATTTAAATTGCGGGTGAGGGGGGTGGGGGTAGGGGTAGTTTTGGAGTCACGATGGGGGAAGAGGGTGTTCCCTGTGACCTTGGTAACAACTTTTCTGACAAAAAGACAACGTGAGTAATTTTTCTAAGACAATTACTTCCCCCGAGGTGCACTAGTATGTTATTATTTAAGTCACAGTAAAAGTCAGTTAGGAATAACTATTGACACGCCTCATTACCCCAACCTCAATCTCATTGAGGTATTTAGCTAGCCTTAGACGTTTCATATGACGTAGGTTGCGCAGTATTTCTCACATTTCGCCATCGTCACAATGTCAGTCACAATGTCAAAATTCGTGGCAAAGATTATTTGCGCTAATTATTAACTGATACTTTATAGTATTTTTTAATGAAATTATTACATTGTATTTAAAATGACAATTTAGTATGTACTGTGTTATTGACAAACCCAAAACTCTTATATGCATTGTTTACCGTCCACCTTGTACTAATAGGAATATGTGCTGCAGTGTATGCTCTCTTTTTTCAATCTAAGTTGCCTAAATTATCAAACTACAAACGTATGGAATGATAAACAAGCTACCTGGGGAAGGGGAATGTTCGGCTTCTCTGAATTGGGATGGTGGGTTTGAATTCAACCTACCCTAAAGATAACATTTGGATTACGAATTAAATTAAAGGAGAAACGAGACACCGTTTATTGTTTAAACGCTCGCGCAAAAACCGCTGTGAAAGTAATTATACAGCGTATAAAGCTCAAAGAAATGGTGTAAAATTCTTATTTAGAAATGTAAAACGTTATCGCGAAGATAATATCACAGCACAAATAAACTCTGGGAAGGCTAATGAAACATTGGTGGAAATTTTAAAAAAAAATTAATTAAAAAAGGATTATAACTTCTATCAACTACCTCCGTTAATAAACAACGATAATGAGTATGTTTTCGATAATGAAAATGAAGCTAATTCACAAATATTTCTCTTTTGTCTGTGGTGTGGACGATTCCGATCTGTAGGACCTTCAAACTCTGCCAGAATATACTGGTGTTAAACTAGGAGGTATTGTTATTGATGAATCCGATGTTTTGGCAGAGTTGGAATGCATTGATACCAGCAAAGCAACTGGAATTACCATAATGGTATCCACTCGCAGTCTAGCCAGGTCTCCTGAATGTGGGGCCCTCTGGCTAAGGGCAGCATATGTTTCGAGCACAGTCTATGCTGTCTTTATTTTGGACTGGAGTAACATTGTTGTTCCATCAGAGAAAAACACTTCACATTTTATGGTTGCGTTAGTGTGGCTATTTACTGTTTGAGTACATTGCCGTCATATAAGTGTATGCAATACTATTTAGAACGGCACGAAACACCATTCAATCAATCAATCAATCAATCAACCTGAATTTGGGGATTGGCCACTCGATCTCCGAGCATGCAAGTCTCGCGGAATCTAGAATGAAGAATGAGAGATGTATTGGAGCGTAACAGGAAGCCGCTATGGATAGAAATTTGATATTTACATCAACGGATAGCTCTCGCCTGCAGCAGGCTTAACACACATTGGGTGCACATTTTTCTTTTTCTACATGTCTAAATGTATATATACCAGGAGTAGTTTTTCGAGTAATATCAGAAGTCTATTAACTGGTTGACAAATTAATTTTTGCTCTGTTTGTTCATGCATTTTACATATAAAAATAAGACATTCAATGAGAAGCCCAACTTTATGGTTTTAATAGCGCCTATAGCCTCTTTCAGCTATTAGCTTATTACCCATGATTCACCATTTGATTTGGTTTTCGTCCTGTGTTTGTCTTGTATCTTGTTATTGGTCGTTGCCAGTGCATCGAGGATGGTTTCCTTCGTCCATTGGGCTGGTACGTAATGAATTGACCTTACGCCCGGCGAAAAGCCCAAATGCAACAAGTATATATTGTGAACAACACCAGCTTGTAGAGAAGATGATGTCGCCCAGGCAGGGTTACATGTGGCGCCGTGTTCAATAGTAGCCTACACAGTAGGGATAACTTGTCTGCTCCGAGTCATTTAATATGAACAACGTTGAAAGTATTTGAGTCGCACGCGAAGTTGGACATGCTGACGATGTCATGATGCACCAAATCCACTATCATAAGCGTACGGGCCTTATTCAGTTTGGATGCGCAAGAGAGGTGAATAGCCCAAAAAGTTTTGAAGTTTCGGTTTGCCCGAATTTTCTCTAACACCAAATACGTGTCAGAATTGTCTTTTGCCCGAATATTTCCTCAATTTTGTCAGAATCTGGGAGAGCACTTGCCCCCTCCCCTCCCCTCTTTTCTCTGGCTCTTACGCCTATTTCCACTCACATAAACTTACTTACAGCAACTGGGATGATATATGATTACATTGTATCGTACGTGATAAAAAAAAAGTCCTTTGTCCTTTTCTAGGTTTCAGTTGTGTTATCTGACTCGTAGTCCATCCTTCCAATATCAAGAAGTTCCGAGAGGATGTCTTTTGCGAGCAGTAGTGTACATTGTAAGTCACCTGATGAAACATGTGGAAAGACTCTGGACAACCTACAACAAATGCTTCTTATGAGTGGGTACCCGTTAGTAGTTGATAGGAGCGATACGCCTCGTACCAGCAGCGACAAGGAAATCACTATAGCCTGTTTGAGTGACGGGACAAACTACTTGTCTCTCCTGCTTGAAGCAGCCCATCGCTGTCCAGGAGAGTTCGTCTTGGTACTTTCGTCAACTTGGCTTATTAGAGAGCAGCCGAAGATAAACAAAACCGACGATTCCTCAACATCCTTTAATAATAACAATGACGCGCCAGTTCACCTGTACCTCAAGAAGGGCCTTACAATGGATAAGGGAGCTAACTCGTACATCGACGTGTTTGACCCACCACGAAAGATCACTTATCTTTTTAATTCTTCGATGGAAGATCTTGGTAGCCTTTCCTGTCCTAATGGGTGCAGCACAGAAGTTTCAGATCTTATCTCGGACGTTGTGTTCATGAGGAGTATGGTCGCTAGCTCTGGCGTCAAAGTTCTCAACACCCTGGCATTTCCCTTCAAGACTTCCAAAATCTATCGGCAAGAAACAGAAAATGTTACCATTGTACCAGTGAATAACTTAGAAGATAAAGATTTGGTGCAGGACGCCCTCATACAATTTTTGAAGTCTCATGAAATTCGATCTGGCAATACGGTAAGTTTTGCTGTTTATTGCACTATTTCGGCGTTAATCGCGTTTTTCTGGTTTAATAACAAAACAGTCTTAAAGCAATATATAAGTCCCATATTTCTGTGGTGCTTTGGCGAAAAAAAGTATAAGATCTTGTCTAAAAAAATTGTAAATATGTAAATGAGTATGTGAACTGCTGTTAAAATGTGTCGTTTAACAGATTATGGTCACTCATGGGTGTGCTGGCCAAAACATTACAGGGGCAAACTCTCATAGCCCCCCCCCTCTCCCCCGTGTCTGTTACCTGAGTGGACCCCCTTCCTAAGAGATTTTGCAGCTATCTAGGTTACGGGAGAACCGTGGCACGCCCCCCCCCCCCCTTTCCGGGAGGCTCATATACTTATATCTCGGACACCCCAGCACGCCCTTGTGGTGACTTAAATAGCGCGAACTTATCCATGTTAAACCAGGTTGCGGTGAAAGCTGTCGGCCCTAAGTGGACGAATGATGAAAATGTTTGTCTGAGAGACGTCCACGAGATCGACTTCATCGTCGTCACCGTTTTGGAACTACTGAAACACGCCGACCAAGGCGATGCCATTTTCGTGGAGAGGGTGTTGACCCCGATGAAAAGACCAGGTGTATCCGAGCAGTTCGCTGCTGTGCAGAATGGCTGTAAGTATCATATAAAAGATCCTGGTGACTTCTTACATATAGCTCTAGTGTATATTAGTTTATTAAGATATAAATCATTTCGCTTTCAGGAAATACATTAAGATATCCATAACTTCTTTCTTAATTTATTACAAGTTTGAGACCATCATGCAGTCACTATAATAACGAATCCCGTTTTCCATAAATAAACGAGCAAGTCAACTATTAAACATTCTTATCTAAAACATCCGAAGAATCTATTCGATTCTACTCATTGTCAGCCCGAGTTGAATGGCCTGTTGTAGCTTGGATAGAACTGATGGTCGCCAGGCACTGAATGAAGCGTTACAAATATCAGTGGTAAATACTGATGATTCGGCAATAGGCTTCAAAAAGAGTCAATGTTTCTGAAGTAGGTGTATTTATTGGCAAACTGAACAAACCTCTGCAGACTTGGCGAAGGGTTGGCGGCGAGTTAGAGTGATGGGTGTTCATATTTCGTTGATGTATGTCACACTCGACCGCGAGTTGGACAAAACTGTCCTGGGTCTATCATTCAGCCGCTTGTATCTTAGTTCACTTAGTCCTGTACATGACCTGGAAAAACGTATACAGAATCACCTCGCGTTTTCTTTTGTTAATATATTGATTCATTGATTGATTGGTGTTTAACGCCGTACTCAAGGGTATTTCACTTATATGACGGCGGTGTACTCCAGCATTAAATAGCCACATTAACACAAACCATAAAATGTGAAATCCTTGCTCTGTTGGAAAATTAATGTTCCTCCAGTGCTAAGTAAACACAGCATGACTGTGCTCGGAACGTGCTCCCCTTAGCCAGATGGCTTGTTAATAGAGCTGGGTACTTCCTCTGTCCTGGTGCCCCCCCCTCCCCGTTAATATAATATATATTAACGCAATAGCGCAGGCGTTCGTGAGATAAACAAAGTTTCATTAGGTTACAGCATTCATGGAACTTTTAGTGGATTTTCTTTGCCGCCCATCGCTGATCTGCATGTATGTTGATTGCCAAACCGTTAATACACCGAACCAAGTTTCATTTTATAACAATTTATTATCATATAACGAAAATCAGTATTTGCCACAGTTTGACATTCTACGCTCTCTAGACTCATTGGGTCTGCGGTGAGGCGAGGGTTCAGGTTTATGGAAGCTGCAGGACGTCAGTGTTGCTCGGGTCAATCTTTTTCTTAATTGTCATATATTTTCCTCCTGATTCAAAACTATTATTATCGCTTTGTTATTATGGTCTTACCGAAAAAGCCAAAGAATTTGGGAGTTCGACTTCAGGCTACGGTATGTCGTGACCCGGAAGACGACCCAGTGGTAACAGCGGTAGGTGGCATATAGGGGGCCGTTCGGGTGGCTGTTCCAAGTGACTGGAATAGTTGAAAAATCTAAAGCGACGGAACAATGTTTTGGTCTTGTCCTGCATGCTCCGTTTAAGCCTACAGACGTGACGGGACGTCTACGTCCGAAGACTGTCTCGTCTAAACAACCAGGTTTGGTTATGAACACAGTTCACCTGCTAAGTGTGCAAAAGTCGCCATGCGACTGTACAAACACCAGGTTCCGTCGCATTCGATTGGTGAAACATATTTTACATTCCCACAGCTGTTCAGGATAGTCCAATCGAACACGCCCCAGAGTAGGTCTCCGTGTCTCTCTCGGATAAATGTCTCGTAAATAACGATTTACACTAGATCCACAAATACTAACTCTTGTACATACGGAGATAGGTTTAACCCATCCATTGCACCTGTGTGACATCATCTGCTAACAAATACAATACGTTCTCGGGTTCCGCAAATTTGGCAGTTCTGCAATTTCTATAATCCAGGTTACTGAACATACATAACGTCGCTCCTCCTGGTTTAAATGCAATAATAATGAGAGTAGAGTACAGAATAGGGCCTACCACCAACGACGCGCATCTAGTACAGGACCGATGACCAGCCACGGACTGCAGTCTTCCTAAATTCGGCTGCCCTTCATACAGAACGCACGGTTTTAAACTTTCTGGATTGCGGAATTGGCCAATTTTCGGAACCGGATAACTTATTGTAACTTAGTTTTTCAGAAAATACTAATCTCTTTGCATAGAACCTCTGGGCCCGTTGTTCCTATCTTGAATTGTTTGGATTATCTCCCCATCACGTAAACGTTCTACGTTCATAATCAGTAATAAACAGCCTTAAACGTTTTCTACGTGCAGCTAAAACAAATTCCCCACCTCTATTCCAGAGTAAGTGTATATTTAACCGGCCTTTTGGTTCATAAATCTATTAACACTCATATCAATTTGTTTAAAGGTCGACAAGGGCAAGGGTTACTTCCCTTTTATAGCTTACATGGAAAGCTGCACTCGTCAAGCTGTCTTTCAGTATCAATTACCTGTAGGAAAGATCCGGTGGCTCCCAATCTTTCTTTAAAATCGTATTACAAATGTTCCTGCTACAATTAATAACACATATAGATGCCATTCGTAAGCGTTACGCTCTAGTGTCCATGTGAAACCAGTTGCAAGTTTAAAAACAATTTCGTTTTACAATACACATGTAGTTTGAACGCAAAACTAAATCCTAGAAAAGCGATCTGAAAAGGACAACCTTTGGTTGGTCACCCTATTTTCATCCACTACAGTTTTATGTCATGGGCTGTTAGACCGAAAAGTGTATGGAAGATGAGAGGCGGTGGATTAGACCGCTTTGGAGTGTTTTGCATTATTGTCTAAGACCCAAGGAGATTCTTGGGCCTTATTTCGCTTCAGGGTCCGCATACGACGCTCCCCTTCAAACCCCAGACCCTGGATGACTATGATAAATCTGGTCAATATATTCTTACAACAAGTGTATGGGAAACACGAGAACGGCTGGTGAATTAATAAGCCATGACAGTTTAGCTGTTTTAGGTAGGCATACATTTAAGTAAGACGCCATGACAAATTACTTCTCAGTGGTCTTGTGTAAGAGATGCTGAAAGTGAGTTTATTTAATTAGTTGCTGGATTGTTTACGAAGTACTGAAGGTTGTTTTACTTATATGGCGGAAGAGCCTGTATTATTGGTTGAGGGAACTTCCTCAACTCTCGCAAGTCACTGGTAACTCTCCCACATAAGTATGTTTGCGAACATAGCCGATGGTGGATTCGAAGATATGAATTGTTTCGAGAAACATCGGTTCTGAGGCATAGGCTTAATAGTAGGTTGATAGTAGGTAGCCTGAACAGACTGAAAGGGAATACCTCTCTTGAGACATTACAGCCATGAGTAAGGGATGGGGTGATTGCAGGCACGTTGATAACCGTAACACAGGTTACATCATATGTCTTGTGCCACAGTTCCTATCTTTATTTAGATCATATTTATACAGGGTAGCATGTTCAGTGGTGCCGCTATTTTTCCATAGGGCCTCGTCTAATTCATCCTAATCGAGTCCTCTTCTACCGCAAAGTCTCACTAGCCATTCTCTTTTTAGATAATTTGTCTGATTGGTGAAGGGGTCGCTTACCAGGTTAATACCGATGTGGGTGTACAATCATTGGAAGATACCTTATCCGACTGGGGAATTAATGGCGATATAGAGAGTCACTCTATCCGGAATAAGGTGAAGTCGAAGTCGGAAAAGATAATGAAGATTGTCCAAAGCCTTGAAGGTTCTACCACCGCTCAAGATGGGACAATGTGTCGGACAGATTTTATTGGTAAATGATTTCTGTTCTTCCGTTCTTGAGCAATGTAGACAGAACGTAGGATATATTCATTTATTTTTCTTATTAAAAAGTCTCAGTAAAATGCTCTGTGAAAAAGATTTTATGGAAGCAGTAGACCCACACATTTACCACTGTCTCTCTTCATTGTATTGGCATTTTCAACCACGTATGACCTGTTTATGATTAAATTTACAGTGGTATACTTGTATCTTAGAGCTGTTGGTGTGTGCTGTGATAAATAAAAGGATATTTGTCGTGTATTGGTAAATACCATTTATATTTCAATGATTGGATGATAAAATATGTATTTTAACAACTGGCATATCCACGAGTTAAAATAAATAT
>JAUELC010253256.1:0-10415 GCA_031471745.1 Cryptochiton stelleri | reverse complement strand
TTCTTTTATAGCCCTGACGTGTCGCCATGTGACATGGCTGGACCAATCCATGACGTCGCGCGTGGGGGTGTTCGATACGTTCCCATGACGTCGCGCGTGGTGAAGTTCGATACGTTCCATGGGGCGGACCTCAAATGCGTTCCCATGACGTCGCGCGTGGTGGGGTTCGATACGTTCCATGGAGGGAGTGACATCTCAATGCGGCATGGCAGACGACAGTGTTTGAGCGCGCGGGAAAACTCTGAGTGATCTCCACTACACCATAACACACAAAGGGGTTAATATAGTATATAATTATATTATTTTAATATACTATAATATAGTATAGTATATAATTATTTTAATAGTATATACTATCATATTATAGTATATTATTTTAATATACTATAATATAATAGTATATAATTATAGTCTATAATTATAGTAGTTAATTACAAAGGTCATCAATCCATAATTATTTTAATATTATATACTATAATATTATAGTATATTATTTTAATATACTATAATAGTATAGTATATAATTATAGTCTATAATTATAGTCTATAATTATAGTAGTTAATTACAAAGGTCAATGCGCATGCGCAACGCCCATAGCAACGCCACCGGACGTCCAAGGTCCATGCGCATGCGCAATCCCACCGGAAGTCTATCCCCCACGTACCCCTCATCCCCCACGAATGTGGTCTAAGCTGCTTGAAGTATACTACTTAAGTCAATTTACTAGAAGTATGCAACACCCCATTTACTCCAGCATTGAGGCCAATTTCTTGTAATAGTGGCGCCCTCTAGTATACAGTATATGAGGTTTGACATGAATCGCAACTTGCCTGATGAATCATTGGAAACCCTGTTTAAGCATGTATAAACCTTTCTTGTTCACAAGTGGGTTTTTTTCTCAGTGTAGTTGCATTTTACGTATAAAAATAAGACATTAAATGGGAAGCAGGGTAATCGCTTGACATTTTATGGTTTAAATAGCGCCTAAAGCCCCTTTTAGCTATTAGTTTATTACCCATGATTTGCCATTTTATTCGGAAAACCGAACTGTGCGAAACGGATAAATATTATATCTCCTTCCCATGCAGCCTACGTCACATGAAGCGTGAAAAGCTGGCCCAAAACCACAATGCTGTTGAAATGGTACAATAGGGGTTGCACACTTCTGGTTAATAGACTTCTGCTATAGTACATATTGTTTAACCTCTCACCATAGGTTCAGATCATGTTCCACCTGATGCCGATACAGACATATGTATCAAAACGTTGTGGTAATCTGTCACAAAAAAGAAGGGTGGGGTGGGTTTCAATTGCCCTCCAAGATTCGGTCTTAAATGAAGTCAAATTTGGGCAAAACTAAATGGCGACACGCCATTTGCTTTTAGGAATATGCGGGCAAAATGAAATTTCGAAACAGTTTCGGGCAATTCGCCTCTCTTGTCCCCCAAACAGAATAAGGTCCGTTCGTTTATGACCCCAACATCGCTCGCCTATATTGACTAGATCCAGGAATATTAACAGCACCCGAACCAATCAACCGACTTCTACAGATCAATCGATATGTCGGAAATCGCCTCGTGTCCGGTGTCAGATTATCTTATCTCCACCTCGGAAATGGGACTACGTGAGCTACCATTCTCAATAGATATGTCGCCCCTACGCTAACCGGAGCGCCAGATAGCTACTCTCGCATATATCCCACCCATCCCAGAACAGAGGAGACCACGACAAAATGTACCATCTTTCTGTTATCACTGTGGGCTGTTTTATTGGCCTATTAGAAACACCGTTTAATCACTTTTACATGATAAACTAACAAAAACTGACGAGTATAAAATGATGGAATTATCAAAACGATATCCATTCGCAAACTAGCCACGTCCCCTGATTGTTGGCATTTATGCCAGAGCTTGACCTCGGAGATCTCGCGGGATCCAGAATGCGAGATCTAGGTAATTCATCAGTAATAAAAAAAAAACAGCATGGTAGTTATGGTAACTTGAACTTAAAGAAACTACATATAAGTGAATTAAACAAGCAAGACTTTATTTTTGTTTATTTTAATGGCATGTATTCTACTGAAATTAATTTAACTGAATTTGCGCAAGTCAATAAGTGCCATGTTCTGATAGTGATATGCGTTGATATCACTTATATCATTCTATTCACTGGAGCAATAGCATCCAGCCTTATCTCTTATTCCCGAGATGTCGGAATGTTTATTAAAGCTAGAATCAATCAAATGAAGTCTATGGGGAAATTGCCAAGTGTCATGTTACAGGCTTATCTAAAATCCCAAAATGAAGTTCCTTATTTTAGGCTACGCATTCTTGTGCGATGGAGATTGAAACTCAGATTTGTCAATTCCAGTGAAAGTAGCTATACAATACACTGGCTATCATCGGATGTTCACAGTAGAGTAAAAGTGCCAATAAAAATATGTTCATGATCCTGGCATGATGTAGCCACGAGACCGTAGTTGCCTAGAATAAATTAAGAACATCCGTTTATCGAAAAACATACGATGCTACTATAGTTTGTATGTATCGAAGAAAAACATTTGTTTTTTTACATAATTGTACACATATTATGTATATGTTTAATTCTTTACCATTGCTGTACATAAGTCGCATAAGCCTATTCCTTTCAATGTACAATATTACAAAAGCCAGAACCTATCAACTAAATTCTAGAACTCTTGAACTAGTCTGTAATAGAAAGAATTATCCAGCCATGTTAAGTTCCGGTTTGTTAGTTTTTTTCAATCTGATATCATAATATGCATATGTAGGATATGAACTAATTATTTTACCGACAGTGTATGGCGCAGATCGAGGTCAAATATTGGAATTCTTATTCGAACAGAGCACAAAAAACTTTTCAGCCTCGAGTCCATCTCCAATAAAGAGATGTCACGGAAAATTGAAATTGTACACCTTAGTCGATTTCCTGTTAATCTCCCAAAGCGTAATGTTTCAGAAAAGTAAATATGGTTTGGAGAATTGTCCCTAATTTATCAAATGGTTCACATGCTATGCCAGTGTGGTGTCAATCAGCCTTTGTACTTTGTTCGTCTGGGTAGAGCAAAATATTTTGGTACACTTGATCTAGATCAGTTCTCTGTCAATAACCGAGTGTGGAATAGCTCCTCCCTGATCGGTTTGTTTGTTTGTTTGTTTGATTGGGGTTTTACGCCGTACTTAAGATTATTCACTTATATGACGGCGTGCCAGCCCAATGGGTCAAAGAAACCACCCCGACGCCACTGGCAACAAACAATGACAAGATACAAGACAATCACAGGACAAAACAGGACGCCACAACAGCTTCTTGTTTCCCCTTCGCTCGGAGAGCACCAGGGCACAAGAAGCTCCCTCCAACCGCCCGCCCCTCATCGGTATCGTACCGTATTATGGTAGGTTCTTAACTTTCTGTAAAATGTAGTCGTATGACTATGTGACAGAAGATGAAGTAACTAAATGGTTAATCATTAAAGACATAATTATGTTGATCGACAGTAGTCATTGTATAAGCTTTAATGGGTTATTGATTTATGAAGATTGTAGCAAAGCCTAGCTGATACAAATGACATCTTCATTAATAAATACATTGACATCCATCATTGGTATTGATTTCGTTCATCTGAAAACCACTGTTTGTATTCATTATCGATATAGGCCAACTATAATCACCTAAAATTTCAACCATGAATCACTGTCACATTTTTGCAAGTTGTGAAAGTAATATAGCATGTAAACAAACAAATTTATGTTTTATGTTTTCTGTACAATCCTGATTCTTCCTTACCAGAAACTTGTCATCTGGCTTCCAGGTATTATTTCCAATTCCTTTACATAGCTTACAAAGCAGCAGTTCTATATATAGGTGATTTAAGATATTATAGCCATTGGTCATACGGTTCCGAAAAGAAGAAAAAAATGATGATAAATATTGAATACAACCCGATAAATTCCGTGTGATGTGATGTAATGAGTTTAATCTAGTTGAGGCGATTAATATTGGGTTCGACTTGCGAGCGGGGCGACAGATTGGTTTGCTAAATAGCGTTAGAGTTACGTCCCATTTGCTGAACTCTTCAGTTTTCCGAGGTGGGAAACACAACGGGCACTTGTTTGTTGAAAGTTGCGTCATGCCGGCTGAGTAAATTTGGAACGTGTTTTCTGTTCTGATTCCAAACAATAACGACATTTACTGAACGGGAATGGTAAAAGTTGTTTTTCTGCACCCTGATCTGGGTATAGGAGGAGCTGAGCGGGCTGTCATCGACGCGGCTTTAGCCCTGAAGAGTCGCGGAAACAAGGCAGAGTTCGTCACTTGTCACCACGACCCTGGCCACTGTTTTCAGGAGACGAAAGATGGCACTTTGACAGTCACTGTAGTGGGAGACTGGCTTCCCCGTAGTATCTTTGGACGATGCATGGCCCTTTGTGCTTATATCAGAATAATTGTAGCGGCAATATATTTAGTAATGTTCAGCAGTCTAGAGTATGACATGGTGTTCTGTGATCAAATATCTGCCTGCATTCCCATACTGAAGTTCAGCAGGAAACAGATTTTGTTTTACTGTCACTTTCCAGACTTGCTGCTCACCCAAAGGCAGACATTCCTCAAAAAGTTATACCGTGGGCCAATAGACTGGCTGGAAGAAAAGACAACAGGAATGGCTGATTGTGTTCTGGTTAACAGTCAATTCACTGGTGTGTTAATCTCTTCAAACACAATACTCTGATCCTATTTTATAGCTGACACTAATTATTCAATAATATAGTAGGGCTACTAGTTACAAAGTAGATTGACTTGAAAAAAATATCCTTTCTTAATTGTTTGTTGATATACTCAGCGTTTTTGTATAAACATGCAATAGCCTAAAATTTTGACCATAAAAGTACTACTTTGGAAGCTATGTTAAGGACTTGGAAGTAATATCTAGGAGCCAGATGACAATTTTGCAGTTTGGGAGAATCAGAATTTTACAGAAAATGTTTTTTTTTGTTTGTTAATATGCCATAATACTTTCACAACTTGCTGATTAATTGATTGATTGGTTAACACCGTACTCAATGGTATTTCACTTACATAACAGTGGTGTACGCCGACAGTAAACAGCCACTCTAACAAAAAACATAAAATGTGAAGGGTTTTGCTCTGTTGGAAAATGAATGTTCCACCAGTGCTAAGTAAAGACAGTATGATTATGCTTGGAACGTGCTGTCCTTAGACAGAGGGCTTAACAACTTGCAAAAAGGTGACGTGATTCATGGTCGAAATGTTAGGTGATATTCTGATGACATCTAATTAAAAGAAATGTTTCTTTTCAGCGGGTGTTTTTAGAGACACCTTTCACTCCTTGTCTCACATACAGCCTAAGGTGGTCTACCCCATTCCAGACTTCTCAGCATTCCAGAAAACCATTGATGCACCCACAGATATGATGCCTGAAGGAGTAAAAGTCACCTTTTTGTCCATAAACAGATATGAAAGAAAGAAAAATCTGGCACTGGCAATACAGGCTTTAGGTAAGCATAAGAAAACAAGAATAATGTTGGATTATGTTAATTAATATATTTTGGGCTTCGCAAAAGCAATTAAGGATGCTATGATATATATTAAAACAATAAACGATGGTACATGTATGATATATAAAGGCTTTTTTTTGCATTTTTTTTACTTTGCGAAACCTACTGGCCTAATGTTTGTTATAGATAACACCCACATTTGTGTGGCCAAACAGGTGTTATTATCAAAACTCACAAATTATTTGTTATTGAATTATTGTTTCTACAAGTTCAATATTTAAAACTTCATTCCAGTAACATATTTCAATCGTGTTTTTAGAAAAACAAAATTGTTCTGCATTGTAAACTATTTTGATAATAACTAATAAGATTTTGTTGTTGTGCTTCAGGTAAACTAAGAGCGAAATTAGGCACGCTTGATAGTGTTCATTTGATAATGGCTGGAGGATATGATGAGAGAGTAAGAGAAAATGTTGAATATCATGCTGAGCTTCAAGACTTAGCTGTTCAACATAATCTTACAGACAATGTGACATTTCTGAGGTCATTTAGTGATTCTGAGAAAAGAACTTTGCTGCATTTCAGTACTTGTCTTCTTTATACACCAGATAAAGAACATTTCGGGATTGTGCCTGTTGAAGCTATGTATATGAAATGTCCAGTAATTGCTGTGGCGAGCGGAGGACCCCTGGAGACTGTGGCAGATGGAGAGACAGGCTACCTCTGCGAGCAGAGTCCACAAAGTTTTGCCGAAGCCATGGAGAAAATTGTCACAAATCCAGACTTAAAAAAGGTGCTAGGTGAAGCTGGTCGCACTCGTGTTGTTGAACTATTCTCTTTCGAGGCATTTACAAATGAACTGGATGGTATTATCAATGGTCTTATTCCTAACAAAGAAAATTAAAAATGTGAAAAGCAGATTTATGATTTGAGGGCATGTGACTGTCTTATGAAGCATGATAGCTTAAGTTGAATCCTCTCCTCGAGGCAAGGTTGATGTCACCCCAAACTCTGTAATTCGCCCTTGCCGCACTCTTGGTTGTCTGTTGGAGAGCTGATATATGGTACAATGTCAAGGTGCGACCCTGTTTTGTCGATCACTTGAACTAGGAGTGTTATCGCCTCCATGTTTGACCAGAGATATGGAGCAAGCGTGACAAGATAAAGAATAGTTTCACGTCGTGTCTCGAGAAGATGAAGTAAAGTTGAATAAAATTTCAATGTCAACCAGTACTTAAAGCATTGAGTCCCCATAGTATAAATTGTAAGATTTAACCAAGGCCTGCAATTTTGGGGGTATTAAATTGGAGGCAATCTGTGTTTTTTTTATTTCCATGTTTAAAAAAATGTAAGTAATCATCATGCATATGAAAGGAATTTTACTGAGTCTCTTTATTTCTCCAATGTGAAAGGATTTATTTTTTGGGATACACTTTTTTTGAGTGGGATTTATCTTTGTTTTCATAAATTATAACTTGGTATTATAAAATGTATAATGTATAAAGGTTTACAACATAGTCTGGTCTTTGTTTTAAAGTTTTCAATGACTAAATCATTATCTATTCTCAGTTTGTGTTGACCACAAAAAAGCTGTTATTTCACATATATAGTGGCCGAAGTATCACTGTAACCTTTGATTAACTAAACCCCACCCAGATACAGTATACTCATACAGGATCAATCACTCATTACTCATTACGTACGAGTGTTTTATTGTTTTTAGACTGTTTGATTGGGCTTTTACGCCGTAGGTTATTCCACTTGTATTACGGCGTGCTATCCCAGTGGGTAAAGGAAACCACCCTCACTGGCAATGACAAGATACAAGACAAGCACAGAACATGGTGCAATAAGACTGTGTGCTAGACGCCACAACAGCTGCGTGTTGCCCCTCAGCTCCTCTACACAGTAATTAAGATCAGTTCACTCATATCACACCATGATAGCCGAGATAATGGCGACACTTCCAAGATTTGTTTATTTGACTGGAATGCAATGCTGTACTTAGGTTATTTCACTCATATGGCGCAGGGATAGCCAAGACACTGGCAACAAACCATGACAAGATTTGTTGATTGGTGTTCCACGCTACACTTAGGTTATTTCACTCAAGATGGTGTGCCAGCCCAATGGTTGAAGAAAACCATCCACTTAGTACAAAACATGGGGCAACAAGAAAAAAAAAATCAATTGCAGTGGAAAATATGTTGCCTCAGCTCAGATAGAACCCTGGCACAGGAAGATCCCACGCTGTGGCTCAGTGGTTAGCACGTTGGACTTTTGATCCTCCTCCGATGTTCCAAGTGGACTCCGGTATATGAGGGAGTCACACAAGGTGACTCCGGCTATAGGGGGGATGTTTTTTATGTAGTTTTCCACCGTATTAAGTAAGACAGAAGTAAGAAGAGATTTTATAAACGAAATACCCGTGAGTATGATGTTAAACACCAAACAAACAAACTGGAAGCTCCCACCAACCTTCTGCTCTATGCCGAGTGAAAAAATTCGATTGTACTTATTACGCATGGACTACTAGCCCCTCTTTATCAGTAGAACTGTTCTATGTTCATGAACCAATCACGTCACTGCAAACAACACTTACAATCACATACCGATTGCCAGAAAATAGCATAATGTGCAACAGTAAGAGTAATACGTCTCAAAAACATGCTTATTGCAACTCAGCAAATTCTTGTGGACTAATGGCCATTTTCATTATTTTAGCATAACACTCTAAGTTAGAACAGATAGTAGTTCAGATTTGTTTGTTTAATTGGGGTTTTACATCGCACTTATGGTTACTTCACTTATATGATGGGGTGCCAGCCCAATGGGTGAAGGAAACCACCCTTGACGCCACTGGCAAACAAAAATTACAAGATATAAGACAAGCAGAGGACATAATACATGGTGCAATAAGAAAGTGTGCATATCGCCTTCGTGTTGACACTTAGCTCCATAAGCAACTTAAAGCACCCACCAATGGCCGGCTACTAGTTCAGAAAATGTTCAGACTCTTAAAGGAATCGAACCCACAACACTGATGTTTGATTATTTGATTGATTGGTGTTTAATGCATACTCAAGGGTCAAAACACTGATGAATGATGATATTTATCAACACCCAAAGATTATTCAAAGGTTCACGTTAAAGGAGTGAAACTAAGTATTTTGTTTTAAAATTTAATTTATTTTACATAAAAATGTACATGACTTGTTACAGACTTAAACTGGGATATATACATATGAACATAGATTAGACACAGTACTATGTTGTATTAATGAATATAAATGTTCTCTTGTGAAAACAAAATTCAGATATTTGAATTTCATTATTGTTAAAAAGAACATAGAAATCAATTGAACAAACCTATTCTGTTCCACTCATGTTTGTTTATTTACTTGGTGTGTAATCCTATACTTAAGAAAAGTTCACCTGCATGACGGTGGTGTTCACTTGCATGACAGTGGTTTTCACTGCATGACGGTGGTGTTTCCTTGTAAAAGGTTAAGT
The DNA here is from genome assembly GCA_031471745.1 of Cryptochiton stelleri. Classification (NCBI taxonomy): domain Eukaryota; kingdom Metazoa; phylum Mollusca; class Polyplacophora; order Chitonida; family Mopaliidae; genus Cryptochiton; species Cryptochiton stelleri. The sequence goes on along the minus strand of JAUELC010253256.1, from coordinate 1,364 downwards.
CCATGTATCTTACTGAATATTGATACCAAACACACCCAGCCTGATGCCCCTTCAAGTAACAGTAAACTACACTTTATGCTGAGCACAAATCAAGAAACAACTTATGATTATCAAGTCTGGCCTGGATCAATCTCAAGAGAATGCTCTACTACTGGACGAAAGCTTAGGTTTTCATTCTGTGACTGGCAAATGAAAGAGGTACTCAAATATATGAAGTCCATCCAATGGCAGAAATCTGTGGAAATTTAAACATGTTTCCAATGCGGCACATTTATTTCCTTAATCACTGAGTTAATTTAGCTTTTTTCCACAAAGGTTCCGTGTCATTTTCAGGTTCTTCTTCCTCCTCTTCTTCTACTTGAAATATCGGCTTAGGTTGAGTTCTATAATCAAAGGGAGACAACAATGTCAAAAAGGTACATATTGAGTTATGTCCCTTCCCAGCACAGTTTCTGTGCCCTGGACAACATCACTCCCAATTAATTGAAGAGCAAAGTCTTACACAATAAATAAGTAGTTTTACTGAACTCTGCCACTAATGGTTGCTAAGAAACTGTAACCCTAATGTCTTAAACTGTTACCATAAACAGTTGACGAGGCCTGAATTTTAAAGCACCTCAAAAATGTATATTTCAGTTGCAATAAAAAATATTTAAATTTGATTTAAATTTTACTTCATTTATCTTTCCTCATAAAAGAATATTTTTAAATATTAAATACTGTAAATCCCCTAAAATTTCACCACGAATCATTTAACAAGTAAAGTAACTTATTTTGGACTATTGCCACGTTTTCCTGGTTTGGTGCATAACCCTACCTTGCATAAGCTGGTGAGATCCAGAATGGATGTTCTGCCGCCTCTTTGGCATGTCGTAGAATAGCATTCCTAGGATCTTTATCAGCGGGGTCAGGTTTCCGTTTGACTAACTGCTGTACAACATACTGTGAGAGAGTGGCTCCTTTAGCTCCTACTCGACCACCCTCACCTTATAGGAGAAACAGTTACAGAATTAACAGGAGTCTAAGTCTTCAAATCTCTTGTTTTGTACTCTCATAACTCATGTGTATTCTTTGTGTGATTGTGGGTTTTTTTGCTACACTTAGGGTTGTTTCACTCACATGACCACTTGCCAGACCAATGGGTGAAGGAAATCACCCTAGACGTCATCGGTAACAAACAACGACAAGATACAGAACAAGCACAGGAGGCATGACAGGGTGGAAAATAAAAAAGTGAGCAAATTTAAATAGGAATACACCACAAGGAATGAACTTTGTGGTGCAGAGACTTATGTTCTAATCTTAGCTCGAAGTGCACCAGGGCACAGGAAGCTCCCACCAACCACCCGCTGACTCATCATCTA
>JAUELC010253255.1:2585-16643 GCA_031471745.1 Cryptochiton stelleri | reverse complement strand
ACTAGATTATGTGCCCTTAGTTGACCAAGATAACACGATAAAGGTGCCTTATGTGCCAAGGTTAATACACCCCTGTTTTAAGCTTGGCTCGCGAAGATCGGTCTGAACTGAGATAACTCTAACTGACACATTGTCCCATATCACACACTGTACAGTTAATTTCTATATTCTCTCTGCATTTGTAAAAATATATATTTCTAAAATAGTAATGTTTCCTTGTATGTTGTTATTCTTGCCATCGATGTTGTGATCAAGGTCTGTCCTAATTCCCGGCCATACCCTCCTGAATCAGGGGGTTGGTTAGAAGTCGTATGGATTGTGTGTTCTTGCGCTTTAACCTAACTTGCCAGCTTTGCATGTAAAAGTGACAAAGGATGCTTCAATTAGAATAAAATACACAACACAATGCAACGTGGTTACATACACAAGATATTTTGTAGTATTTGTGTAGATTAGAGTTCGCGTACATTGGTATCGAAAGGGTGAAAATGGTTCTGGTGAAAGTCTGTGGCCGCTCAAATCCCGACGAAATGGTAAGAGATCGTATTGTCTTTGGAACTAGACATTCACAAGTCGGAGAAAAACTCTTGAAAGAGATATTGAATTTGCAGGTCCTACGAAATATCAGTCACAACTTCCGTCATGATAGGAGAAGACACAAAAATGAACATTGTAAAATGGTAACACCGACAAAATCTACAACGCCACTCAAAGTTGAACAGAGACAACCAACAGAGACAAAATCAACATGAAAATAAAAATATTTCTTTATGTTCTCACTGTATGCTACCACATGGTGATAGAAATAGATGTCCTGCAAAACGGAAACTTTGTATAATTTTAATAATCATTTCAAAGCAGCCTGTAAGACTTGTCGTGGTCAAGTCCGTAAAAGAAATCGCGAAAAGTACACGGGCCAAGCAATTATTAAAACAGCTCAGAATCTAGTGATGATTCAGAATTATATATTGGATCTCTTGATGTTGCAAATAAACTAAACCCTGTAGGAATAAATGAAAGTTAAATAAATCTGGTAGACAATATATGGTGTGAAACACTCAACATAAATAATAAGCCAATCAAATCTCAACTAGAAACAGGTGCCAAATTTAATGTTTTGAAGTACAAAACCTAAAAAACACCACGGTCATATGTGATGGAAATAAAGACAATCCTGGAATCCTACGCAGGTCACCAGACCAATGCAAAACCTATCTTGTATTATAAAGGCAAGATAAGGAATTTCAAACTTTTACCTGGTTGATGTTACGGTTCAACGTGTATTATTTTAGGAGCGAGTTCATATCAAAATATAGGATAAGTGAAGAGAATACACTCATGTATGGTGGACAAGGACGAATTATATTCCATAAAATTTAAATAAATGTCACAAAATAAAAATTGAACAGAAAATGTAATTGAATCCCAATACTCTGACTTGTTTGAAGGCCCAGGGTGTCTGCCGGTGAGCCGTCAATACACATCAGCGAAAATGTACTGCCTGTTATTCACCCACCGCGTAATATTCCTGCCACGATGCGGGAGAAAGTTGAGACGAGTTGCGTCATATGGATAGACAAGGAGTAATTGTAAAACAAAACGAACCGACAGAACGAGTTAATTCAATGATTACTGTTTTCAAAGGCGACAAAATTCGCATTTGCAGAGATCCTCATGATATATTTTCGAAATTAGAAGGCACGTCACGAATCTGGTATTAAGTTGACTGTGGAAAATACAAAATTGTGTACTTTCAATTCCCCAATTCATCAGGTGTCTCTTTGTTAAAATCCGCTTCAGAAGAATTTCAAAAGGTTATGTCAGAAATGGTATATGGTATAGATGGCGCCGAAATCATTGTGGGTGATGCATGTCCTTGTTTGAGGCCGTGACCAAAAGGAACACACCAAGCATCTGAGGCTAGTGCTTGACAAAGGTAGAAAATACAATTTGAAATTGAGTCCTAAAATGTGAATTCAGCAAGTGTCATATGTCGGCCATGTATTAAACTCAGAAGGACTTAAACAAGACGCAGAAAAAGTTAGGGCTGTGTGAAAAAAAATTGTAAGAACTTCAAACATTTTTAGGGTTCATTCAATACTTGGCGAAATTCATGCCAAATATGTCAGACGTCTTCGCTGTACTTAAAGTACAGCAGAATGGCATTTGACTGAACAATAAGACGCAAGCTTTAGAAAGCGGAAAAATATGGCTACTCTTACACCTGTACTGGCATATGACGATCAGTGAAAATCAGTTATGTTGTCGGTTGGCAGTAGTTTTACTGGATAAAGAGGCGCGATGCTACAAGGTCATAACCGGCCAAGCAATGATGATGAACTCTAAGAATCAATGGACTAGTGTTAATGTGACAAAAACTCAACACACCGCCTTCCTAAGCTGTGAAAATGAAAAATTATGTTGACGGAAGAAAATATCGTAGATATTTAAAGCCCAAAAAATCGCCTTTGTCGGCTATGTTTTTTAAACTATGTAACGAAAATGACGCAAAACTAGCATTCATTCCTTGTTCATTCTTTTACGTGTTCTAAATGTGTGGCCAGTGAACCAGATTACATCCGTACAAAATTGTGCGTACAAAATCAAGTGAATGAGTTAGTAGTGTGCCAAATTAACCTAACTACATGTTGTGCTAAAATGCCTAGTAAATTCAATGATTTTGCGAAATAATCAAATGTACTTTGATTGACAGTTTTACAGGCACGAGTGATTTATGAATAAGAGATTAATTTAGTGAATTTAAAGACGTTTTATTTTTGAACTTTCTAAATGCAATTGATAATTGCATATTACAGAGCAGCTGAACTTTGAAGTGTTTATTAACATTTTGTTGGAACTCGTTCCAAAGTAGTATGGCCTAAATAACTTTGTTTGAAACCATAGGTGACCAGTGCCCAGCACATAGGCCCATCTACTTACTTACAGGTGTGTCCACTCGCCCGGTCTGATTACGGGTACAGCAAACAGAACACCGTCATCGTGTCAGATACTACTCTCAAGAATCATCGTCTTATATATTATCGTAACCCAGACCCTACTTGTTTTAGCCTTTGATAAATTAGGATCGGTTTGATGGGGATGGCAAAGCACCAGAGGGAGCCTTTCAAAGGAAATCAATTAGGTCATATTATTAGGGGCGTGTCAGGCTGCAGTTGTTTACGTGATATCTAAGAACTCAACGTTAAATTAGCTGTCTGTGAAATAACTTTCTCTGGAGCCAGTCGCGTCTATACAATGGCCGCATATTGTCCATATAGATCGAAGCGAAAACCAGGTGGAGAATAGATGAGGTGAATAGCCAATCTCCGGTGGGTACAGGTGATGGATTATGTAGCAGCAGAACATTTGATGATACGAGGGTTTGATACAAGACACTTTTGAAACTGATTGTCAGCGTTTTATGTGCTTTTCAAGTGAGCGGTTGTTAACACCATTCAGGGAGATTGCGGCGATTCATGGCGCTCGGGGGAGTGTGAACGGATATGAACGCTATGTTATTACTTAGCTGTGCCAAATCTGGAAATAACTCCACATACACACAATGATTATCACACTCAAATGACAAATTAACACGGATTAAACTGCTACAAATCGTTTTAACAAGTATTTTTCAAGAGTGACTTGACGCTGTGCAGAAGATAATCAAATTGAAATTAAAATACAGGACAAGGAGTCTGCGGCAAACCTAACCTTATTCAGTAAACATGATTCCACATTTAAACTGAAAATAAACTGTAGATTAAAATATTACAGAATCACATTGTTGTTGTTTTTCTTCAGCAGCATGTACAACTTCCTAGTCAAAAATTATCCGGGAACACAATTATTGTCAAGTGAGACAACTGCGTTTATTAGTTTGATTTAAATATTCGATTGCCTCCCTTCAACATTTGAAAATCATTGGGTTAAACAATTTTGTGCAACCAGACTATGCAACTGTAGCCTGGCTGTAGCTATAGCGAGGCGAGGCTCATCACATCCAGGCTACATATTCTGTGGTAGCGTTTCTATAAGCTGCACAGGTATCTGGCGATATTGTCATTTGGAAAATACATTTTATCTGCTTTAATTTGACCGAAAGAAAATACACAAAATTACTTACGGCCCGACGAGTTAGGGCCTATATATTTGGCACTAAGAATTAAGTGTCTATACTGCAACGACTGAAATCAAATAAACAGAAGACCAATGTCAATTCGCTTCACATGGTATTTAAACATACACTACTAATAATGCTTTCATAATACACAAACTTATGAAACGTATTGAAAATGTCTTTGTTTTTAATAATTAGAATTGAGAACAAAAATTGGGTGGGGTCACATGCATGGTTTGTCCGATGAAGTCGGCATTTTTTAAAGTTCAGTTAACGAACCAAATTCCTTTTATATATAAAATATTATTATTATTGAACATCATTTATGAATTCAGAATTGATATGCTTATCCAATAAGTAGGCCTACTCTTCATATTAAAACCTTCAATAGATTTGATAATTTGTAAATAATGGCCTATATTTATTGAAATAAAATAATTATGCTCACACCTGGTATATACAATGGAAATATATTTAAATTTATTGTACTGAATTAATCTAATTAGTTTTACTACGGGTTCTTGTTTACATAAAGTAAATAGGTACCTATTTTACCTAATTATACCTATTTATATAAATAGGTATAATTGTTTGATTGGCGTGTAGAACTGAGTATATAACTGGACTACTTGTAATGCATTATTCACAACTTCTTTCTACAGCATGAGCAGCATCATATCGATTTATGCGTAGTTTTAGATGGTTCTCAAGCAAAAAATAAATTGTATATAACAATGGCATTAGCAGTGATCCCTGACACCGCCTATAAGCATGTCATTATAGTTGTGTGTATTGCATTACACATATATATGATCGCTCGAAGCTTAACCCATACACCTAACACCATAGGTGTTTAGTTCTACAATGGCACCGGTGAAAAGGTGTTACAAAATCTTAAAGCAGTTTATGTACTCTGCGAAAAATATATGCTGTAATGATATATTCAACTTTGATTCGCTTCATTTCACTAAAAACACGACTTTTAAAGAGGCTATATCTAAATATGTATGATTATCTTTAGAAATAAATATACGCTTCCCAGATAGGCCTACTTCGCGTCAAACCCCGTCTGAAGCGAATAGGCCAACTAACGAAATTTATATTGAGGCCTATATTTTGAATGGTCCAAGCCGTGTACATGCAGAAAACATCAACTTCAAGAATATGTTATATACCGTGTATATAAGATGGAAGTAAAACTTGCAAAATATATTATTACAATGATGAGCACATATGCACGTTTAACTGCTTAGCTGGTTTGATATGTATAGACTGGAGCATTGGAAGGTCCATTATAGACAAATATATTTGAAACAATTTTTGTGTCGTTAAGAAAGTGACCATTAACAGTATTTTCGTTATTTTGGAATAACACTCAATATTAAAGTTACAGCAGATATAAGAACATTTTGCAGGCTGAGACTCGTACGGAAATTGAACACACCCCTTTTTGGCCGGGCACTAACTCGCCAGCAGTAAATGGCATGCAACCATCAACCCATTCGAATCCCGGTGGAGGCAAGAAAAATTTTCTCTCTTCATTTATAAAAAAATATATTTACTATTTGGCCCAAAGGTCCTGGGGTTGATTCCCGGTTGAGTCAAGCAAACTTTTCTCTTTTCATTTATATAAATATTTATACTATTTGGCCTGTAACCCAAAGGTCCCGGATTCGAATCCCGGTGGAGGCAAGCAAATTTTTCTCTCTTCGTTTTTAAAAAAAGATATACTATTTGGTCAACTGGTCTCATATGTAAGAGAAACTAGGCATTATAGCCTTGAGGCGAATCCATACCCCTACACAATTAAGACGGATTCTTACATATATATACCTTAATTTCCGTCATCCAAAATGAATAAAATCCCTTAAAGCGAAGCAACATGGAATCAAATAGCATACTTTGGCGTAAACAATTTTATAAAATAATCAACAGCAGATGAGATGTCGAAGATAAGATCTAGGCCAATATAAACCTTTCTTTATCTTAATTAATCTAATTTGAATAATTTATCTGAAATCGACTGGTCAAGCACACGGTCTGCATTGGTTCGAATCCCGGAATAAGCTTATCTGTTTTTTCTCTTTACATAAACACTAAAATATATATGCCATAAAATTCAAACAACCTGCAATTCTTTTATTTCGTATTGCTGCCCACTTTATTGATGCCCAATCGCCGGTACTTGCTATATTTCTTCATAAATCTAGACCACACTTATGTGTTAAATGATGTCGAATTGTGTGAACGTTTATCAGATCAGAAACATTATAGGAATAAATTAGCTTTAAAAAATGACTAAACATTAAGCAATAACTGATTTATTTGTTTGATTAGGGTTTTACACCGTACTTGGGGTTATTTCATTCATATATGATGGTGTGTTATCCCGATGGATGAAGGAAACCACCATCGGTGCCACTGGCAACAAACAATGTCACGGTAAAAGACAATAACAGGACGCAAAGCTTGATGAAATAAGATAATCTTTGCACATGTAGATTTTAGTGACAGACACAAAACAAATCGGTTTCGTGTCGCCCCCTTTAGCCCGGAAAGCATCCCACCGGACACAGGAAGCTCCCACCAACCACCCATAACAGAATGTAAAGCTAATGCCAAAATTATCTACGTTTAGAACGAGTGATGGATATAACAATTAATAAACAACAAATAAAACAACAAATGTATGACATAAATTATGTAGTTGGGAATAGTTTGAAAGGGTCTTCACGTTTAGTTCTTTCCAATAACAAAGAACACACCAATTCAACCAGTATTTAATTGGGCCTACTGCTTTGTACATTCTTTTTGTATTTCATTTGCCGTTTTTTGTTTAGGGATGGTTTGGTTAAATTCCTCCAAATATTGAGTATGGATGATATTTTTGTATTCTTATTTAATTATATAGTCGAAGAGACTTCTTTTGTAATTATGTCGCATTTTGTATCAACATTTTGGATCTTTTTTCAAATTGATCAATTTTGTAATCATTTGCATCTCCGTAAAATAAATCCCACATTTGTAAAATAAACCAAAATTTTATTTTATGTATAAAATTATATATAAATTGAACATATTCAAAAGATAAATTGGTACAATGTATTCAAGGTGACCTTCAAGTAATTTTAGAAAATGGCCAGTTTTAAGATTGAGAAAAAATTTATTATTAAAGTTAATTGTTTCAATACTTTTCAATAAGTTAATGTCTATACAGTTATACATGTTATACCTTATACGTTAATTTAAGCCGTCCAAAATGAGTATCCTTTGTTTTTGCTTGATGTTAAACGTCTTATTCGTGGTTATTTCACTTAACTATATATGACCACTTTGTGCTGCTGCATGGTGTTTGGTGGAAACACTCGTATAAAGTCTCCTATAAAAACACCCCGCGATCACCAAACCATGCACCGGTGAACTTTCCACAAAACAAAATTGTATCTTTTAGCTCGCAAAAAGTCTTTTTTACCCTTACATGCCAGAAAACTATTTTAATATTTTCATTCTACCACACATTGATTATTGTATTTGTGTTTGGGGAAATGCTTCCCTTAAAGATCTAATCGTCTTGAAATTTTTAAACAAACGTGCAATGAGATTTATTTTAGACTGTGATGAGAGTGTGCCATCCAAACATTTTGCATGGAATTGAAATGGGTCTCCATACATTACAGAGCTAATTGTAATACCCTTGTGCTTGTTTTCAAAGGTGTCCATGGCCTTGCTCCTCCATATATTTCTGACGTTTTAACTATTTATAAACCAACTAGATCACTCCGATCAGCTGATCAAGGCTTGATCTTATCCGTCCCTAAAACAGCCTGTTTTACACTCATCTATCTGCGTTTTTAAATGAACTTTAATGTAAATCTAATTTAATCTTTTAAATATTTTCTTATACCTTTGTTATATTATTATTGTTCTTTAATATCATTGTTATTTTATTCCTCGACCCTGATGAAAATAGATCTCCGATCTATCAGTTTTATCGAGTTTAAATAAAGTGTATTATTATTATTATTACTAAAACTATAATGATAAACAGCAATTTTTTAAATACATAACTGCAGAGACACTTTTTTAATTGTTTTAGGACTTATTATTCGACCTTTTGAATAATAGCCTCTTACGTTTGACAAACTAACAGACAGGCAAACAAAGTGAAGTAAAATTAAGTGATTTAAATTTATTGTGGTGAATTTGCTTCAATATCTATTTGAAGACTCAATCTCAATATTTACAAATATACATACATTCAAGTAAAAAAAGACAGACAAGAAATATTAACATAAGAAATTACTTTTCAATTTTCGCGAATATCATGTTTTATATATATATATCAAAAAATTTTACTTAAATATCCCACTAAAATGGATTTTAATCTAATCGATTTTAAATAATTAAAATATGTTAGAGCATGCAAGTTAAAATATTTACCTTCCTCCCAGGGCTGATAAGTAAAAATAAGAATTTTCAAATGTTTAACCTTAATAACATTTTTGCCATTTTCCACTTGGAAAGAAAATTACATTATAGTACGTTTGTGAAGATATATAAACTAGGGTTTATTAACCATATGCCAAAAGAATAAGGTATAATATCTATACGGCAAATAAAGCTTATTTTAAATACACACTCAAGAAATAAATAAAGTAATTCGTAAATGACTGTTTAGTTTCGTGCATATAGATGACATAATTATATTTTTAATGACATATTCTTTTAAAAAAGAAATTTAACGCCAATAAAGATAAAATTAAATTCAACAGTGATGTAGAGGTATACCAAAAAAGCGCAGACCAATACCATTAAGTGGAGATCGAAAATAAAGTCAATTTCATCGATGAAGTGTCCAGGGTGCTTCGTCCGCTCATTTGACATGGAGAACAATTTAATGGAAGAAACATAAAGAAAACAAGTCTATATTGTATATTAAGCCTATCGATGTACTCTTTGCCTGAGCACATCGATCACAAACAGGAAGACAAAATTGAAAAACCGAATCAAGATATGTCAATAGCATGCCAGTTTTGTCGATGCAGTTTTCGGACTGTCTATTTCTATTTCTTGAAATCAAGCACAAATTCAAGAAAACGAACTAAACTGTAGAATGTCATTATAAATATCATCTTTTAAACTGTCAACAAAGTACTACCTTCACATTTCTTTTTCCAGGAGCACAAAGAAAACAAGAAGCACAAGACGTCAATTACGGGTAAATTTCATTGTTGTAGTATTCAGACGGTCTTTTCTCTTCGTTGGCACTGAGCACACAGACAAGGGAAACCGAACGAACTTTTCACAGAAGGAACGGTAACAGAGTTACACAAGGGCATGAACGGAATCGGCAAACTTAATCTACCGAAGTTAGGAACCACATGATGTGGTAAAATAAGTGGATCAGCTCTCCTCGACAGACTCAGCTCCTGTATTGTCTTTTTCATATCTTCCATTGACTTGTGCATACTGACAATATAGTTTTTAGCCAACAATAACGTAGCCATTTTGGAAAGTTTTTTGACGTTTGGACCGTGAGCATAAGGCATTACTTGTCGCAAACCGTCGAGCGCAGAGTTGAGGTCGTGCATCCTCTGGCGTTCTCGCTGGTTGATAAGAAGACGTGTTTCTTCGGTTAGTTTTTCACTGGAGTAAAAATCACTTTCTTCTGATTCCGAATGTTTTCTCTTTCTGTCCGGTCTGTTGTTTTTCTCGAAGGATTGATCAAATGAACTGTGTGACTGACATTCGGAATCTGGGGACGATACGATGTATGTTTCTTCCGTAATGTCGTCATCGCCTCGTTTTGATTCTTCACAATGACTAGGGCTACAGGCTCTCTTGTCTTTCGAGCTGTCTACCAGGTTATTCCTTTCCATGATCAGTCTATAGTAATTAACTTATTAAGTAATTTTGATGTCCAAAATAAAAAAAAAGAGTAATTTGTAATTTGTTCAAAATCCAGCGTCAACAACAAATTACATAAGCACAAGGCAGTAACTTTTTCTTGAAGAGCGAAACCACTTTTAGGAAGGCCATCAAATCAGGTCTTAAGTGTACATCTTTTAGGAAACTTTTTTAACGTATAACATAAGTTTTGTCTCGGAAGTCCGTCTCGCTAGCAATAAACGGCTGATGTATACGGTATCAATATCCAGTAGGGTGTTTTAATATAACTCGAAGGTGTGATGTGATTGGTTGGTATTGTTTGAAGAGTTAAGTACATGATTGTTACCTTTTGACAACCTGTCAACTTTCCACGGTCGGTTTAGCTATATATCTCTGGGCGGTTGTCGCTCCTTGAGTCCGCCTTCCTTTCGGGCTTTCAATAGACCGCCTTCTGTCTTCCAGTAACGAGAGAGCGTTTCTATTACAACGACTGAACACCTTCTAGGGACAGTCTTTTCATTGAGCAGATTAGCAAATTAACGTATAACGTCGCGTGGTATAATTTGTGAGGGAGATTTGCTAAAGGAGCTTGTATGACACGGATTAAACGCTTCAAAATAATAGGCAAGGTTCCAGCAGGTCGCACGGTTACCATGTGATCACCGATCACACAAGCATTTGTGTAAAATAACCCTTAGACGCGTGGCTAAACTAAACTCAAATCAATTTAATTTCAACTTCTATCTTGGCGTTTAATTGACAAGTTTTCAGTTTAGTGAACAATTCGATTTTATTTTGTTAACGTCCCAGACAACAATGCGTGCCTGGGTAAAAACATTAAACTTAGCTATTCAAGAGTAAAAAGTTTCCTATTTACTATTTAAATTCTAGAAAATATAAGTTTTTACATACTGTACACAACAATTTCCTTTTACAAAGCTACTTGAATAATGTCGGCAAAACATTATACCTGTTTTTATTGTAAAATATGTATGGTTTTCTGTTTCTCAGAAGACCTATAACAATTAGTTTACGTTAATTTTTATGATACTGTATAGCGTTGGCACTTTTTTAATTTCCCAAGTTAACATTCTAGTAATGAATGAACCTAAAAAATATCATAGTCGGGAAAAAAATTGATATGAGTGGCATTTACAGGCCACTTATCTGCCCATGGATGCAATAAAATACTCATTTTCAGAAAAAATGTATTAAATATTTACTATTTTTAATGAGAAAATATCAAGGGAAAATGTTTAAATTTGTGGTTTTGTTTTCTAAGGAAATGGACCTCTATCAATAATTTCAGCTAATAATAAGGCTTAACAACATGTCAAACTATATGCCTTTATTCTCGAAAAGTACAATTGTTGTTTATAAGTTAGACTTGATCGAATTTTGTTGTAATATTATATGTCCAGAAACTGTACATAGGCCTTTAATAGAATGTAATTGCAAGAAAAAAAATCTACCGCAGAAGGGGAATTATTTTCCCGAACTTTACCAAAGTGTATAAGTTTCTTTCAGATGTCATAGTAGGAGTCTAACTGCAATCACATGGCGTTCCATCACGCGCTTGTATATTACATCACACCTGTAGAAATTAACTAGAGAATAACAGATGGTACCATTTTACTGACGTCGTTCACTGACAGCTAAATACATATCTTCTCAATACTATAGGGCATTTCGATGCATGTACCACTCTATCAGATATGGTCGTAATTGAAACGATCTCTAGTGTTTTCTTGAAGAATATTTTCCATGGTTTGTTTGAATCCACGACGATTGCTCCGGCGACATTTGCTCCGACGACAATTGCTCCAGCGACAATTGCTCCGACGACAATTGCTCAGGCGACAATTGCTCCGGCGACAACTGCTCCGACGACAATTGCTCCAGCGACAATTGCTCCAGCGACAATTGCTTTGGCGACAATTGCTCTGGTGACAATTGCTCCAGCGACAATTGCTCTGGCGACAATTGCTCCGGCGACAATTGCTCCTGCTGTAATGGGTACCATCCCTGGGAACACCTTTTATCTTTGTGACATCTTCTGGAACTTGCATGGGTCCTATTTTACAAAGCAGTTTTTAAGTTAAAGGGAACAAAAGCTAAACTAAAGCAGATAGACCGTAAATATCAGTTTCCAAAAATGGTGTCTTGTATGTGTGGAACTTATTATTCATGTCTATCTTGTTAGAACCACATTAAGCAATGATTCATTTGCCTGGCGGAATGTTCATACCGGTATAGGTGCACCTCTATAGACAGTCAATATTTTGGAATTATTGTCTTCAAGTCACTATACATTATCAACAAATGTTTATAAATAAGATATAATCGAAATAGCCAGGAATAATATATAAGTTAACATTTTGAATTTTCAGAATTTTCTTTGTGGAATGGGACTAAAGTACTTATATACATATTATCGAAAATTCTTATTTATTTCTTTTAGAAACGCTGAAACTTTAGTCTATTCTCAACAAAGTAGGTATCTGTCTACGCAGAATTTTTTTTCATTCGTTCAACAGATAAGTTGTATTCGGAGTAACTTTTCTCCTATATTAGTAACTTATATACATAGGTCTGTAACCCGAAGGTCCCGGGTTCGAGTCCCGGTGGAGGCACGCAATTTTTTTTCTCTGCATTTAAAACAAATATATACATACATAGGCCTAGAAGTTCAAAAAGTCACTCCCAATATCAATATGTGTCAAATATCTGCAAAAAAAAGTGTCATCCCGAAATGTTTCTTTATCTATTTATTAGCAGACATACGATGATGTTTACACGGGCTTGTCTGTCTCGAGTGACTTGAACGTCGTTCGAGGAGTTTGTGTAATGGCCCCGAATAGCCGTCGACCGGTGAATGGAGTTAACGAAGCGAAAGTGATATCGTCTGCTTGAAGTCTAGCCCCTTCTTTAAAATAAACCCTTTTTTTGACACGTGTTCATTTAGGAAAAAATAAATCCGTCATATGTCATATTCTCTTCGGTTTACAAAAAGGCCTTATCACTTTGTAACGGACGTTTAACAGCAAAGCATGCGAGGGTATAATGTACTTATCTGTAAGCAATAAAAGACAAGAAACTTAAAAATAGATTTAGTCCTTAAAGACAGACAATATCAAACAGTTTTGTAAATGGTGTTTGATAATCACACCAGACTCACTTAAAGTGTGTAATTGTACGGTGGGCTATTCGTGCCACATTGTTGGTGCATCTTTAACATTAACAATATATTAATCAATAAATATTTGTCTTCATACCTTCATCGTGAATTGTTTGCCAGTGTATTAAGCGATAGACTATGTTTTATGGCGAAATGAATGGATTTTACTGTATGATTGTAAACTGAATGGAGGTACCACCTATATGGAGTAAGAATACCACCGTGTAAGTATAGGCCACTATATCCTTACTGAGTCTATACCAAGATAATAAATGCCCCGACACCCGGGATAGCGATTGTGGAGACTGCTGCATAGTCTATCTACTCAGACTCACTTTATTTATATCTTTTCTTCCCCTTTAATTGGGAACTTAATGAAGACTATGCGAGTTAAGCGAACAAGAATGATTGATTACGGTGTGCGTACAAGTTGTATATTACTCCCCTCTTTGAGTCGTATATTATTAGTTGGATAAAGTTAAGTGTAGTTATAAGAATGGTTATTATTGACAAAATAAACTTCTACATTTATTCAGATTAGTGTTTCAATATTATTTATATCATATTTTCCAATGAAGAAAGTTTGATTCTCAAGCATAAGTATCTCAAACCTCAAAAACTAATTAATTTCTGTAAACATCGAGGAGTTTTATATTAAGTGCTATATTGACCAAATGTTTCCTTCAACAACAATCGTCGGTTCGAACAATTTAAAAAAAAAAAATTGTTATATAAATATAATATATATTTTTTGTTTTGTTTGTCTGTTTGTTTTGCTTGTTGTTTTGTTTGTTGTTTTTGTTGTTGTTGTTTTGTTGGGTTTTTTTTGTTGTTTTTTTTTTGTTTGGGGGGGGGGGGGGGGGGGGGGGTGTAT
>JAUELC010253144.1:0-10416 GCA_031471745.1 Cryptochiton stelleri | reverse complement strand
AACGAATTAATATAAATACACATCCAGGAAATATAAGAAAAAGAGAAATAATATAGAGTAACGAATTAATATAAATATACATCCAGGAAATATAAGAAAAAGAGAAATAACATAGAGTAACGAATTAATATAAATATACATCCAGGACAAATGAAATATTAGAAAAAGAGAAATAATATGGAGTAATATTAATACACATCCAGGACAAATACAATATTCTCATAACGTTTCGTGTTAATAAATAAACGTATTACGTAATATATCCCGTTACAGCACGTGGTTGATGTAAGGTTAATATGAATTGATCACAAAGCTGTATTGTTTGGGTTATTTGACAATGACACATTGTAATAGTTGTAGCATATACCCAGTCAATGACATAGCTTCGACAATTGTGCTGTTTAAATCAGTGTAATTAAGCGTCACCCCCATGGCATACTAATTCGACTGACGGCCCTATACAGAGGTTTAAACACAAAGACCCCGTAAATTGATGCTCTAAAGGAGAAAAGGGTGACTTGTTTATGCTCCTATATCTGTGATCGAATTCATGGATTTATTTGATATATCCTGGTTATTTGGCTAAGAGGATTTTACAAAAGAGAACATAAACTGAGGTAATTTTACATGCTAATTAGTCACGTGGGCCGAAATATCCGGGTCATTTTATTAGCCCAATTAGCCTTTGTACGCAATAGTTAGCGCAAGTTGTATATTTTAACTATTTCTTTTGAACGACAGGGCTTTTTCCTATTCAATATTTAACATCATCATTTTAGGTTGAAACAGTTATGGTTAATATGTTTGTTGATTTTCTATAATCAGTTAAAATAAATAAATGTAAAAATAAATATTATATTATTATAATTATTTTTACAAAAATAATAAAAGTCATTTTTCTATCCCATGTAAAATATTTTTTTCTACGTATTAACCTTGCGTTGTAAAGTCATATATTCCAAATATGTTACCCGAACTATATAGTGTCCATGTATGGCGTTCATTTAATTCCTTAGCAAGTCCTTTTGTTTCAGATTTAATATTAATAATAATATTTTTTTTTTATTTTAATCTCTGATCGTTATATATCTGTTATAAATGAAGAAAGGAAAATTTGCTTGCCTCCACCGGGATTCGAATCCGGGATTTATATATATAAATCCTTATATATCAATATGTTTCGTGTTATCTCTTTCAATACTCGCCTGGTGATGGCAAAATGACGCCGAAATGTTGGGATAAAAATGAGTTTTTCAAGTTACACTACTATATATACTATATGCTGAGTTTCTCAATGGAAGCCACGAATTGTGTCTCATTTCATATAGGACAAACACAAAAAATATTTGGACGGCCGCTTCTTGATGCTCGCAACCCGAATCGAACCGTAATTAAATTAAACTTCATGTTTGATTAAATAATCCATTGTATTTCTACACGTTAATCGACACTCAAGCTAATGTAATTGATTTTCCTAAACCCTCTAAATGATTTTACTAATCGGATTGTAAACACACGACCAAACGCCGTAAAATCGCCATTGTTTGTATCGCCATGTTGCTTTTGAGTAGATTGGCAAGCAGGCAATATTTAATCTAGCCTGATTATCTTTTGTGTTTTGTATCTGTTTTCGTGCTGTCTCGCGTGGAAACACGTGGTTGTCGGGGTGTGACTTTATCCTGTTATATTCGGCAATTTTTTTATTTTTTTTTTAATATTTTGAAATTAATAAAACTAAGTTTCATATAGATGAGAACTTCTTCAGTTATTGTTAAGAACGTTTCAATCTGTTGCAAACGTTCTCTGGAATGAGATTGAAACGTTGTTACCAAATGCAATGAACGAAGTAGTTGTCATTTATTCGGAAGTTGGTGTTGTCAATACCCTTCCCAACTTCCCAAATAAGATATTGGGAAATATTTTGATTGAATTTTGTATAAAAATATAAAAATGCTGTATGCTAAAATAAAATGTTACTCGAGAAATTTTAACGGTTTACTAAATGTCTCGGTAACAATAATCAACAGACATATTGCCTGTTAGTGACAATCACAACAATGAATATATTGAGCGTTTTAACATTTAAGCAGAAATAATATGCCATTGCAAAGTTCAAGACGAGTATAAACAATACGAAAGGACTGTTTTTATTGCTTCAAACTCTAGAAACATAATTTAATTTATTGGCGGTCACTTGTATTTTTGCGTGAGAACGTTCTATAATTAAAAAAAATATATATACAGCGAAATGTCGCAACCCTAATAAGAAGAAGTTGTAATATATGTAGCCCATATATGTTTTGGTCTCAATGTTTCGACGATTTATTTTTGCCAACATCAAGAGAATAATGTAAACTAATGATAATAATGTATGCAATAAGTGAAGAAATAAGCACAGCTCGTTTAAATGGATAGCGGATATATTGATATATATTTTTCATATTTCTGTGGTTTAAAAATGACGTACAAACCACATCGAAACATACACAACAAACATACATTTCAAGTTAAATATGTTGTTTAGACCTATGTTTTACCAAGCCAGCTCTTACACGCATCCAAGTTAGGTTCTACTAATAAAATGCTTCATTACAGAATACAGAAGTATAAAGGTAAAATATTTTGAACGTACCTTGTGGCTGGACTGGAGGGGGCGGGCTCCATGGCGCTTTACCATATGAAGGATCTGTGGGAGAGAAAATTTATGTATTAATTTATTTCATTTACCAAATACTTGCATAAATAATACACTATTATGACGGATTGTACATAGACATATAGTTTGGCTGGAGTCTAGAAGAATTCGTATACATGCATCAACAGCATAACTAAAATATCACCCAAAATGAATTTAAAGAAAAAGGCTCGATATTTTTTGTATTCTTAAGAAAGGCGACTTTAAATAACTTATATATTTGTGACATTTTAACATTAATTTAAGAAGTTTGCAAGATAATGATCACTTTGCGAAAATCGCTTTTTGCGTAGAAAGAGTGCAATATAGTATAGAAAGAATATCTATTAAAAACTCGACGTGTATTTGTAATAATGCTCCCTGCAAATCGTATTTACACCATGTAGGTGTACCAAAAGAGTCTTATCATATGACTACATATGGATTTCAAGTTTGGGGTTTTTACTTTCGAGCGACGTTTCAGTGTACTTACTAGCAGCGTTTTGAAGCTAAAGAATATGTCGTGAATCCGCAAGCTCTATTTGACTAAGTAAAAACGTTGCTTTAGTATTTAATCGCATCACGCATTCATTTATAATTATATTTTGTGTACAGAATACTAAATATTACAATAGTCTTGAGATCAAAAATACTAAGGTTATATTTATAATGTACAAGAGGTGCTAGGTAGCCGAATGCGCCTTAAATAAAATCAATTAAAAAAAACGATGATGTTAAGTTAAAAGCTACCTCGATATATATTTTTTTATAAATGAAGAGGGACCAATTTGCTTGCCTACACCGGGAATCGAACCCGGGACCTTTGTATAAATACATATAGTAAAGCAACTATTTAACATATTTAACGTAATGCAGTATAAAAATAGGCCTATATAATAATAAAAAAACGGTGAGTTGTCATCCAGGAAATTCTACCTGTAGCGGAAAATTGAAAATGTATATAGATGGGTGTAACAGGAAAAGAACGTCTTGTCAAAACGAATCACAAGAGGGCATTTAAAAATGTAAAGGTGTAATGAGAAACGTGGATCAGGGCCATCATCTATTTCCTTCCTTTACGGGATCAATATACGCATAATATCAGCATATTGAATATTTTATAAATGATAAATGACTTTTCCTTCATTAGGACTAAAGCGTTCGAGAGGAAGTCAAAAATAAATAGAGCTACTCATATTGAGATTGAACTGTTTTGATAAGATCCTGTAAAATAAAGTAAATAAAGAACTGTACCTGGAAAAACCATGCCGGGGAGACTGGTGAAGGTACATGCCCGATAATAATCCTGCTGCTTTATGCCCTGCATCAGGCAACTTGTGTGTATTTTTTTCTCCCCGAAACTGTCAATGCAAAGTCAGCAATGTTTCCTCTGGATATCGGACGTTAATTCTGGTATCAATTTGCGTTACTTCCTAGAGACGGGCTGTGTGAGTCGCGGCCCTTCGGTATAGGGAGACAGGCCGCCTAATCTGTACGGACGGATGTAGTATGGGAAGCAATTGCCGGCGTCCTTGGTTACAGAATGAAGAGGAAGCACTCCAGACCACAGTTTTCCACCTAAGTTCCGCTTCAAGTAGTTTTAAGAGTGGAAATAACGTAGTTTGATTTACGACTAAGATATTTATACTAAAGCCGCGTTTTAGCAATGCGTAAATCCGCACAACCAATCACGACCTCCGGTTCCGCGCCAGACTCATTGATTGGCCGGTGTAGGCCGGTGAAATTGACAAGGCGGCGTGTGACGGACAGGATTCTCCTGTAATTACCATCCCGCTTCTCCTCTATTCTCATATCAATAGAGACTTCAACACGGTCCACGTGGATTTGTTTACATCCCATTAACACGCAATTCATAAAAGCTTTTCAAAGATCAGCGGCAAAAAAAACCCCAACATCAAAATGATTTGACAGTCATCGGATGAACGAATAAACCAAATGTCATTGGTCTTCGTTGAACAAGAATTTCTAGGCATACCTTCTAATTCTTTTTCATTAATTTTGGTCTCATACCATAAACAAAATTGCTTTTTCGATATTCTTGAATGTTTTTGGGTTGTGTTTTTTTTTGTTTGGTTTCTTCATAATTGTAAACTTACTTTTCAATTTGCCAAAAATATTCTTGCAATTGTCATTTTTATTTTAGTTGGAGTATAACTATTAATAATTATAGAATTATGCGGCATTTTAATAATAAAAAAACGTCATATTGCTATGGAGATATTTCAGTTGATTTCAACTATAGACAAGACCAAATTCTGCTCACCCAGTAACATGACATGTAGCGTCGTATAATTTTATGCCCAATTATATAATACAAAATCAATAATGCTCGGGGCACTTTCGGGGAGAAGTCAAATCACCAGCTACAGCATAGATCTCAACGGCTGACATGAAGCTGGTGAAAAGCCTCATTTTGGAGGTGGTTACTATTCCGTGACTCTAGTAATATCCACACTTCCGGTAAAATTTATTGAATTCCTGAGAACGGATGGTTTTAGGAAGTTATTCGTCCTCAGCTCGATTCGGAGACAGATCGAATTGTTCGGATTTCCGACAATCACTATCTCTTTCTGCCGGTATAATGAAGACACAAAATGCCCGATGATTACAGTCCCCTGTTCCCTTAACGAAATCCCGTCCTGCTTTATAAATCCACAGTACACATTGTCCGCCATGTGCATAAATATGTTTAGTATCTATTTAGTACATTTATGATTTCGTTTTCCGGTTCGGGTGAAGCCGAAAATTATTTTATCCATTTTCCAATGTTAAATGAAATGACTCAAAGAGAACCGATATATATTTTATATTCGGACATTAAAAGATTTTTTACAATTATTTATGTTATTATTATTATTGTCCCTTTTGTTATTATTATTATTATTTATAAATTGGGTTAAATATACAACCTTTCCATTTTGGTTCATAGTTTAACCTGTAAAGAGAATAAGATTTATAAAACATTCTGAATGGAGAAACGTGACTGAGAATAAGTCTTTTGTCTGGATAAACAATTATTTTATTGTGATATATAACACATGTGCATAGTTTCGATACGTAAATATGCATGCCGCCCTCTGGCTCAGGGCAGTATGTTTTTAAGTGTATTCATACTGTTAGCTGTGGAGGAACTTTTTTCTCCAACAGAGCATTTATATAACACTTCACATAATTATGGTAGTGATGTGTTGCTGTTTAATGTTGGCAGTAACATCACCGTCATATAACTGAAAGGTCCTTGAGTACGGCGTTAAACACCAATCAATCAATCAATCATTAGATGTTCGGTGGTAAATATCTACTATAAAGCGAGATGAAATACCAAACACTGTGTGTACTAAATTGAAATCAAACATTTATCATTTTATAACTATACTTTTTTTTTTTTGTTACAGGACAAAACAAGAAGTGGTTATCCAGATATAAGATGCCTTCTAAATTATATGTTACCCCACTTCTAAATGTCGATAAAATAGTAGGCCTTTATACTATGTTATAATTTCACGGAATAGTTCATTTACGGCCTCGGCTCTAAAGGAAAGTTGATATAAGTTGAAAGCATCGTTATAAACCGGGGGTCTTAAATTGAAATTCACTAAATGCCTTTCTTTCCACATTTAAGGCAATAAGGGTTGAGATTAATTATAACCGTGCTACTGAATAATCAACAAACACACACTTACTTTGAAAATCTTGCATAGATACTTAGTTGATTTAGATAAGAAATCCAGATAGCTTTCTGCACCGGCTCTGGTATTCCTAACCACTACAATATCACACCACGAAAGACAATATACGACCGCAATGATCCCCTATTGACAAATATAGGGATTCTTCTTGTTCGTTAACAGCAGAATCAGCTCTCGAGTTTCGGTAAATTTGATCCTTTATATTCCCTAAGGCAGTTCGATGTTTGGATACTGCGAGTTATCATGTGTGTTTGTTTGTTTGATTGAATTGATTTTTACGCCGTACTTAAGAGTATTTCACTCACAAGACCGCGTGCAAGCCCAATCGGCGAAGGAAACCACCCACGACGTCAATGGCAACAAACAATCTTAAAGTCACATACCCACCCAAAAATATGGTATGTTTGCGTTGTTACAAAATTACATGAGTTAAAGATATTTTTCTCAAGAAGTAAAAGTTAGAAGCTTTCCATTAATTCCACCCCTGGATTTGTACGTAGAGTGAAAGTTTAAAAATAACAAAAAGACTTCAAACTGAAAATTCTGTCAGAATATTTAAATGAGGATGTATCAATTTACTGTCAAATCTGGGACACGCTTTGATATACCGACATAGTTCAAATCAACGGTTATTCGCCCCGCCCATTATTTCAACAATATGATGACTCGTTACATATGTGGGTCATTTCCCGCGGTGGGATCAAAGGCTCTGTTGATACATATTAGGAAATATGGCCGGCCCTCTTTACGTTGAATTCGAATTATGGCAGGATTTCTCCTGGCTCGTGCAGGCCATGTACCCATTGAATATTTTTTTATTTCAACATAACTGTTTTATTTTATGAACAAACTTCAAAACTTTTTACAATCGAGGGAATCAGAATTTGTTGAAAAACCCAAATTTTAGGTGCGTATGTGACTTTAAGATACGAGACAAGGACAGGTCGGATTACATGGTACAATGAGACAAAATGCGCAAATGTACAGTGCAAGTAAATGGGCTTGAGTTACCTTTAAGCTTACAGATCACAGGAGAATTGGAATCCCCCAATAACCCACCCGTCCAGTTACAATGAACAGTTTCTTGGAAGTAGCAGTAGTTGTGCGGATAAACCTTCTATCAGCCAGTTTTCTCGCATTTATTTTAATTACAAAGTTAACTAAATCAATTAGGCTACATCAGCTAGTTTTTACAACAAAAACTTGGGAATTAAAAATATTAATTCTGGTAACCGGTATGTAACTATTTAGTATTTGTAATAAAACATGCATTAATACATGGTCATCAAGACTAATTTACACTCATTTAAACTATTTCGATTCCCGGTGGAGACAAGCAAATTTTTCTCTCTTCATTTATAAAAGAAAGTATAGAAATAAGATTTGTAATCCTTGGACAAAATTATTTCCTGTTAAACTTTCCAACTGTATAACCTTTTTATTGGATTTATTTTAAAGCAATATCAAAAAGTGTTCGTTTTTTTTGTTTAACACAATGACAGTAACACTACCGTTCGGGGTTTGTTTTTTTCTCTAGAATATTCATGAACGATGAAGATTAAATTGCCTCTAATTCCCTATGACATCCTATTTACATGGACCGGGTCAAACGTCGTGCGTCAGTCTTGTTTGGGTTTATCGGCATAGTCTATATACTTCGACCCTCGTTTGGGTAAAATATCCTCACCCCCGGGCAGAACAAGTGCAAAGCAGCAAAAGTGGACCGCAAAATGGAGTGAACAAAAACAAACATCAGAAAAGGCAAAACACTCTCTTTTTTACAAACATGCCACGTAGTAATTACCTTGCTGTGTTTACTTTCTATGATCAACGATCAGTGAATAAGCAGGGATATAGTTAACGCGGGCCCGCAATGAATGGTGTATCAGAGAGGGTTTTGTTGGGGTAGAGTTAGGGTCAGAGGGCGCCACGCGACAAGAGTACTCCTGTCTCAGTCAACTCAGACCCTCGTGCCGTGTCTTCCATATTGCTCGGGGCCGATGCCTGCTCTGCCCTGAACAGTTTCCATTCACTGCCTACTTTTCTATTGGGGGTTTTGTCTGAGAGATGAATAGGGACTCCCAAGTCGTGTGCTCGTATTTGGTGAGCTACAAGTGAAAATAAGCATGGGCTCACAAACATACGTTCAATATAATATTTGTTTCCCTGTACACAGAGGATATAAAGGTAGACTGCGTAAGCCTCAGTCGTCTGGCTAAAGAAAGGTAGGTCGGATGAATAAACGTGCTTGTAATAGTGTTATATTTGCCCACCCTCTTCACGCTGACTGTTTAATATTGTCTATTCAGTTAATGTCTGTACAATATTGTGACTCCTTTTTTTTTGTTAACAGTTTTCTTTAAATGAAAATCCTACTTCAGTGATCATGTGACTGAGACTGGATGTTGCACCAAAGAGACAGGACTCTTGTCACCTCTGTTGTACTGTTGAATTTCCACTTTCCTTCCGCTCGGTTTGTCTACTTAATTAAGCATGGAACTAAAATCGGCTGTAGTCTTAGGGCTGAATGTAGTGCGTGGCTCACTGAAGCATCTTATCCATACGATTACAGATCAACTTTGAATTTGAGACACGAACAAACAGAGAGCGAGTTGGACTATCCCTATGCCACGTGCCAACACGTGCCCCCATCTCGAGACTGCCTCGCGACTGCGCGCTCTGTGGGACGGGATGGACCACTCCCTCGTCCCGACGCAGCTTAATCACGCAGGAAATTAGCCGTAATGTTTCGCAGGCTATTGTTTAATTTGAATAGCGCTGCGTTAAATAAACGCTTGGTAGCAATAACTCTTCGAACATTTCCATCGCGATTACCATCTATCGACTTGAATTTCTGCCATTAAACGCGAGGTAGAATGGCTTTAAAATCGCTACCTTTGTGTAAAGTTTCATACAAGCTCGATTGTTGAGTTTCATTTGGTGTGGTGAGCTTTCAAGTGCGTATAATGTCGTATTGGAAGACCCGCCTTCTCACGTGTGAAGTCAGCCAGTCGTGCGATTTAAGACACCTGTGAATTAGTTACGCAAGCAAACTACGGTTATAAAATCCACTATGTTATTGAGAATATACGCGTTAAGGATTGTAATATTAGAGAGGTTATTCCATCAATGTGTATAAATGTGTTTTCTTCTTTAAGTGGCATTGAGAAGCTGTAGGTAATGAAAACAACAAAACTGTTGTTATTGTTTTATAATCTTTACAATATTTGTACATATATAACTATGAAATTAATGTTGGTTCATTATATACTTGATAAAGACACTAGTAACTGAAGTACGGCGTAAAACCCCAATCAAACAAACAAACACTAGCAACTGTAATAAAGAAGTTTGATATACATAAACCTGTGTTCCAGTTATATAAATGTTGTTAAAACTCAAAATGTTCTTTTGCATACCGGTTTATATATCACTATTAAATACTTGCTTCTGATTGTATATGTTTTTACATCCCGAGATAGCACACGTCGTCAGTGACAGTATTCCGGCCAATGCTTGCAGTTTATTCTTTTCGTTTTCTGTTATACATTGTTTTGGTAAATAAAATAGTAAAAGAGTACAAAACAAAGCAATCTAAAAAATGAAAGACCCTATCAAGTCGATAACAAAACTGGTGTTAAAATGCTGTCTGTGCATGCTGTGTTTCATTTATTACTTTTTTTCTTTCACAGAAAACCAACCTAAATCACATCAAATTCAAACCTGGCAAAACGAAAATGTTGCAAATGTAGAGGTTAACGTTTTATAAAAGTGTTGCAAAACATTTTGATAATTATATACATTTACTTGTTTAATGTCCAGTGACATTAATAAAACGATTTGGCATAAACAGTCCACCATACAATATCTACATTTAGGTTATAGATTCAGAAACTAAGAATCATAAAAAAAAATATTGAACACCTGCCTTGTATAAAACTTGATATATAGGGTCTATTGTTGGGAGATGACTTTGTTGATTTGTTTTATCTTCTGAATCAATTCTTAAGAATTAGAGCCACTATTAACCTA
>JAUELC010253038.1:0-10418 GCA_031471745.1 Cryptochiton stelleri | reverse complement strand
CATATAAGTATACTACTTAAGTTCAACTTTCATCATGTGCAGTCCGTTACTTATTTGCATACTGCAATCTGATTGGGCGATTGTCCGTTTTTTCAATTCAGTGCTCTCATTTTTGAAAGAGTGATCGGATTGTGTTCAAATTTGTTGTCAGTGTTCATCATATAAATATACTACTTAAGTTCGACTTTCACCTTGGCAGTCCGTTATTTATTTGCATACGGCAATCTGATGGGTCGAAATGGATGCTAGATTGCTCATTGTTGCTCAGGTAAATTTAAGGTTACTCATGGGGTCATATGTTATCCATTTAAATTGACAATATGCATCTTTTTTTCCCAACTCTGTCCGAAAACGTACCTTATTATTTGCCAAGACTAGGCGGGCGGTTGAAGGGAGCTTAGTGTTGCCTTGGTGCTCTCGGAGAAAAAGGGGAAAAAGAAGCTGTTGTGGCTTCCTGTGGTTATCTTGTATCTTGTCATTGTTTGTTGCCAGTTCTGCGGGGGTGGTTTCCTTCACCCTATGGTCTGGCACGCCGTTATATAAGTGAAATACATGTAACCTTAAGTACAGCGTAAAACTCCAATCAAACAAAGCCAAGACTAGCGGGGCCCTTCCTGACAGAGTCAGTGTTGTAGTTCTACATGTACTTCAAACATGAGGTGGCCAACGTCGGCATATTTTTGGAATGTTCTTGATCAGGTATTAGGTGGTAACCTGTGCATCTCCCACCGCCTTTATTTACGTATTATATTTATTTTATTATTTTTTATGTTGCATATTTGTGTTATCATGCTGAGATAAAAGTCATGTGAGGACTTATTTACTGAGCCGTTGTCTGTGAACATATTTTTATTTGTTTGCTTAAATGATTCTGATAATTCCATAGTGGAATTTGTTGTAGAACCTTACACATGAATATTTACAGTAGCCTTGTTACGGCACCAGTATTGGCTTTATTTTTTCCATTACATTCTCATGTGTCTTGTATAAATTATATGTGTAAAAATCATTAAATATCCAATATTGAAAATTAAAATATAAAATCTTGCCTGGAAATGCAGGTTTTGCTTAAATTTGTAAGTTGTTTTAACAATTTACATGTACACATTGTACATATGTAAAAAATATAAATAAATAAAATTACAACAAAGAAGTATTAAACTGTCAACTTAGCTGTAAATTCTCAAAAATACATCAACTTCGGTCTACAATATTTGCTCTTTAGTATGTGTGATAGAGCCAAACTGTTGTTGTACCATTGATGTGTCAACCTGATATATTTTTATTTGAAAAAAACACAAGAATATCCTCAGTTTAAACTATACATTACCCAACCTTCCCCAATACTCAGCTGAACAACCAAACATATTTTTGATTCATAATACCGAATAAATTTTATATAACAGCCACAACTTGAGAGCCTTTTCATGCATTTAGGTTGCGAAAGGAAGCCACATGGCCACAAGTAAAAAAATTAAATTCACTTAAATCACTCTTTATTAGAAGTAAACACTTAATATCTAGCAATTACCATCTTCCTACAAGTAAGTAATCAACAAATCTGTAACCATGTGGTGTAATAAAAATTAGGCATTACTAAATCCGTGATTACATTTTTTCACTATAGTCAGAAATGGCTTTGTGAAATCGACCCCAGGTGCTTTGTTTTGATATTTCTGGACATATTTCCATCGAGAATAATGTATATATGTGCCCTTATTCAACTGTGGTAATGGCAGATACACTATTGAATGATTGTGACCAACCATTCAAGTTATTTCCATTTCCAATCAAGGAAATAGACCCAGATTGCCCATCTTCTGACATTTCTTTGCACACAGTAAATTACCACATAGATTACAGGAATAAAGAGGACTACAAGCTTGTTTTATGCGATTCCCCCTTGGTGTATGTCCGCCTACAAGTGGTTTCCTCCACAAACAGTCAATCAAATTGACATAACATGTTATTCAGAAATCAAATGATCGCAACTTAAATTTTTTATCCAGTCCGAGTCGTATATTGTGACTTATTTTAGTATGGTGGCCGAGACCTGCCAATTTTTAAATATATATGTATAAAATATATAACATTCAGTGGGAAAAAATATTTTGGCAGATTTCGGTTTTTTTCTTTTACAAAAATTCATTTAGTTCAGTTTGATTTTCGTGCAGATTAAAAAAATCACAAAAGTAAAACAATAGCGAAAAATAATCATTAAAAAAACAAAAACAAATTCATTAACATAGCAAAACATATTTATTAAGAAAACGAAAGCAAAACAAATTCATTAACAAATTTAAAAAAAAAGCATATCCATTAAGAAAACAAAAGCAAAACAAATTCACGAACAAAACAAAAGCAAAACAAAATCACTAACAAAATATAATAAAATATAAAAAAAAGACGAAACAAAATCGAAAACAAATTAGACAAAAGACAAATGCAGAACAAACGTCTTGGTCAAGAGCTGCCATTTTCCCAGAATGCAATGTTTTAAATAACAGGTGTTGTGTCAAATGCCTAAGCTTATATAAATAAAAACTTATATACATCTATCTACTTATATTAACCAACTAGAAAGAGTACAGAAGAAGTTCATACAGTTTTTATGTTTTAAATCAAGCATTATGTACAGCAACGACAATTATTTAGATTTATGTAAAGCTTTTAACCTACCTACTCTTTTCAAACGACAACGTTCTTATGACTTGGTATTTCTACATCGTTGTGTAAATAGCAGTTTTAATTGTACATATCTTATAGGTTGTATTGGGTGGTATGCACCAATCAGATGTTTACGGTCAAACGACTGTTTTATCCAAAATATAAGAAACTTTTATTTAGGATTCATTCTTTATTACCAAGGTGTGAGAACTTTTTTAACCAATTTCATACCTCGCTTGATATTTTTATAGTGTCGTAAAATCTTATATACTTACTAATCATCAGGAAAGTATTTTATATGTCATCAGGTTATATTTTACAATTGTGAATAGCAGTTTTAATTTGTACAAACATGTTTTATATATTGTTGTTATATAATGTTATATATGTTATCATCACTGTAATTTATAGGCAAGGTGAAAAAAAGATAATGATGTTTAAAAATACAATAAACTATAAAATTGCAAATATAATGTGGCACCTTAAAATAAAGGAATAAGTTATGCTTAAGTCAGAAAAGCTTTGAATAGTGAACAAATAATTTTCTTCAGATGTATGATCTCTTTGATTGCCATGGGTGGAAAGCATTAAGATGGCCGGATTGTTAAACCACTTATGTAAATTATTACGTATAAATGTGACCCATTACGTGATTTCTGATCTTTTACATTATTTTCCTTAAGAGACTATTTCTTAGCTCTAAAGGTTTATTTAATTTTTTTTTCGCAAACCATATACATGTATTATTCACAATTATTAAATTTTTAGGGTTTCTGAGCCTTTAGGCAAGAAAACCTTTTGAAATCGTTCCGATTATTATTTTTATTATTATTATAGACAGTCTTTGTAAGTTACTAAATATCTCAAGAACCTTCAAAATGTGTGGGAGGGTAGTACAAGGCAAGGGGGGAAACCTGATATGCTTTTCATGAGTAAAAATCAAGTGACTCGGCGGCCAATGTGAAAACCTTTAAAATCCTTCTTCCTAAAAACGGCTTAAGCGAACAAGTTGAAAATTGGCAAACATATACTTCCATAATTTGTCAGTGCCATTATTTGTGAATCAGTAAAAAGCAAAATGCAGTTGTAGTTTTCATGTAGTGTCATAATTTTGTTAATTAAAATTTATTAACGAATTTGACTTGTATTTACTGCCGATATTATATGGTACAGTTTTCTAAAAGATGGCTGTCAAAATTTGGACAAGGGGGCAATTTTACTGCTTGCCATGGGCGCTATTTTCCGTAGATTCGCCACTGCCTGAAGGAAAGCACCCCTACTCCCATAAGTCACTGGTAACTTCCCCACATGTCGGAGCCGACACAGACCGATGTAGCCGTGGGAGTGGCTCATAAGCACCGCATTTGTCAACTGTGAAGACTATAAACATCCTCAATAAACAATGCCAATGGTGAATACTAATGCCAATTCTATTAGTGATGCAAACAGTGAACTCACTGATGACAACCATGACAATGTCACCAGTGTACACTGCCAACCATGACAATGGCAATGTTGAACACTTCTAAGGTCAACTGTGAATACTGCCAAATTGCCAACAATGAGACAATGCCAACAATCCCGTCAATGGTGAACATGACCATTGCCAACAGTGCACTACAGCAATGATGGTGAACACTGCCAACACCAAGAGTAAACACCATCAACGCCAACAGTACACACTGTTGCAAATGCAAATGCAAACGTTGAACACTTCCAATGCCAATGGTGAACACTGCCTGGGCACTGTCAACACAGTGGGCATTGCCCATGGTTATAGTTAAATGTAATATAATAACTATATAAACTACACTGACCAGTTTGTCTTGAAAAGATAGGTCATAGAAGTAGCAGTCGCCGGCCACATGGATGTAGTTTACATCCTGGAATGCATGGCGATGTCGAAAATCCAACATGTGATACCCATCAGCATACACCTGAAATAGAAATACAAGCCAATTATTAACAGACTAGTCTGGCAGTCTTAAAAACAGTTCACCTCCGAGATTCAAACTGTAAAATTAAATTGTACATTTCTAATTACTTTAGCATGTCTTTCGTTAAATTATTAAATGTGACTCACTAACATGTACAAACAATGTCTCCTCATTTGAAGCTTAAAGCCTACAGGGTTACTGATCTTGACAGTATACAAAAGTTTCTTGTATACTCAGTGGTCTTCTATTATTTTTCCTTATTTACTGAGGGGAATTTTCAAGCGAAGACATACTTAACCCTGTGATAGGCCCTCAAGTCAAACCTGTTATAAGGACCAACAAAATAACCCAGTGATTGGCCCCCAAGGGAAACCTGTGATAAGGACCCCCAAATTAACCCAGTGATAGGCCCCCAAGTGAAACCTGTTATAAGGATCAACAAATTAACCCTGTGATACATGTAGGCCCCCAGGTGAGCCCTGTTAAAAGGACCATCAAATTAACTTTGTGATAGACCCCAATGTACTGATGTGGTAAGGACCCCTAAATTGAAGCTGGGTTTAGTGCCCCTTAAACCCACTTAATCATTTTTATTTATCATGGAATGTTAATCTCACCTTATATTCCGATTCTGTGACAAGAATTCTCATAGTGAATTCATCATTGTCTCCAAACGGATAATAATAAACATCATCCCTCTCCTCAGACTCCCAGTCACCATCGTATGAGTTTCGAACCACTATCCTCTCACTGTGACGCGGGTTAAAATGGAACGCAATCCTACCACCTTCATACTGATCATTCTGAAGGTTTATCGAAAAACTGAAAAAAGAATGACTTAATGATCTTCTTTCTGTGTTAACCTTTCACATTATTTGTGTAGTAGGTTGATGGAATAATCTTGACATAAATTTCATATCCTATAATATTAAGCTTTTAGGCCTGGCTTTTGAAAAGTTTAAAGAAATGTCTGGTTGCAAGTCTCTGAAAAACATGTTAACTTCCATATCCAAATTAGAATTTGTTTGTTTGTTTTACGCCATACCTAAGGTTATTTCACTTATATGTCGGCGTGCCAGCCCAATGGGTGAAGAAAACTACCTGCGACGCCACTGGCAACAAACAACGACAAGATACAAGACAATCACAGGACATAACAGAACGCCACAACAGCTTCCTGTGCCCCTTAGCTCTGAGAGCACCAGGACAACACAAAGCTCCCACCAACCACCCGCTCCAAATTAGATTATCCCAACTTACCTATCCCCACCCTGGTACATTCGCCCTCTGAGTATGATCTGTTTTCCAGCATGGAGACCCCCGGGTATATGCTGGACAGAGGGAGTGCCCTAAAACACGCAAGTGAGACAAATATTCCATATGTATTAGTTAAAACCATACTTAAACAAAACAAAAACTCACAACTAAGATAATAACTATTTCACATACCTGATGTGCACCTCCAGAGTATGATACTGTAAACATTGTTCCTATATATACCAAGTCTTTATCAGTACTGTTAACAAGAAACTGTAACGTACACTGAGTTTTAAAAAGTAGCTGTAAATATGTGTATATGGCTCTTGGTATTTTATGCTCAGGTTTAAATTAAAATGTAATAAAATGTTATATACAGGTAAAAAAGGGGTGTGTGTGTGTGTGTGTAAAGTATCAAACTCTAACGCCCACTTAATGTGTACTTTGACTGGTCAACAGGATCAGATTAAAATTTAAAACATAATAAAATAATCTTTGAACATGATCTAACATCACATGCTGCTGAATGTGCAGAAACACTGAATACTGATAATTAACATGTGAACAAGTGCAGAGAAAACATGTACATACAAGTGATGAACAGTGATGTAAAGTGCAACACTTATGTTAGCTATACTTCATTAGGTTCATCTGAACAACGTCACAGGCCAGCATCAAAGCAGTTTTAACAAGATTTGTTTGTTTGTTTGATTAGGGTTTTACGCCGTACTTAAGTTAATTTAACTTATATGATGGCGTGCCAGCCCAATGGGTGAAGGAAACCACCCTCGACGCCACTGGCAACAAACAATGACAAGATACAAGACAATCACAGGACATAACAGAACGCCACAACAGCTTCTTGTTGCCCCTTAGCCCTGAAAGCACCAGGGCAACACGAAGCTACCACCAACCACCCATGTTTTAACAAGAGGAATTATTTCAAGTATAACTGGCTTCAAGTGGCTTTTTTGTTTGTTTTATTTCACTCATATGATAATGTGGCAGCCACATGGGTGAACTGAAGAAAACCATCCTCAACAACAAACAAACACAAGATACGAGACAAGTAAGCACACTGAAGTACAGGAAACAAAACATGCTGCAATATTTTAGTTTCGCCAACCACGCGAGAACTGAACAGAGCAAGGAGGAACTGAAAAATCCCAGAGACCATCCGTACCCATGCTAATATACTTTGATAGTAAACTTTGAATCAATGCTTACAATATAATGTGAATAATTTATTATCAAAGGTAAATTTCATATAATGATAATACTATTTGAAATGTTTAACTAATAGTACGATAGTGATTTATCTAAACACACATTTCCTGGAATCCATGACCATTGACCAGCTATTTATAGAAGAACAAATGTTTACTGCACCACCGTCTATTCTAAGCTTTATATAGAGGTTTAAAAGATGCCGTGCAGAGTTTTAAATTTACTAGAAATGTGCATGAAGAAGTCTCCCTTAGACTGGCAAATAAACTTGACAAATTTAAAAGTATTTTGTATGTTTCTAAACTAAACTTACTTTCCACTGACTAATGCACCTTTATAGGCTTAGATCTGGACAAATACATGGCAAGCGCCCTCTCTGGACACATTAGACACTCTGCCTCCCCCTTGGGGACAGAAACCCAGATAAGACTGGAATAATGAACTCACGCGGAGACCCCTCGTGTACATTCTGATTCTAAACCACAAATCCCGTTAAGATATCCAGTGAGACAGACGACCAACCCGGAGGATGTCTAACCGCTATCTCATCTAACGCATGGATTACGATACACGAGTCGCATAAGCGAACCCATAAAAGACGCACTTGTAAGCAGCCTCACTAAAACTCCAACATGTCCAACGGCTCAAATGGCACGCCGGACCAAAAACCGTGAGACTAGTAATAACCTACTGCGGCAATCTAGCCGTTGTAGCAGCCGTAGCAATCTTAACGGTCTAACTAGCGCTGATAGATTACGATCTGCTATAATATCCACACCCGTAGTGATA
Source organism: Cryptochiton stelleri (assembly GCA_031471745.1). Lineage (NCBI taxonomy): Eukaryota > Metazoa > Mollusca > Polyplacophora > Chitonida > Mopaliidae > Cryptochiton > Cryptochiton stelleri. The sequence continues at coordinate 2,541 of JAUELC010253038.1, read as the reverse complement.
AGGATACCTCTAGTAATCCATTGCGATAGCCCTCGACAGCCGAAGGCTTAACTGCCTAACCTGTACAGATATTTTAACAAAAAAAACTGCTATCTTTTGAACAGGGGCTCTGATAGGTGATACGCCAAGTTTCCCGTCACTCAACCTAACACCTTCCACTTGGACTAATATACTGCTGTTAAAGAAACCCTGGTACATCTACGAGCAGATTTACAGAAACCGGAACCACGGCCGAGCTGGCCACCAGGGCACTATGATATATATATGACACATAGGTGAACCACGATCTTCCCCCACGCTGCAGGAAGAATTGCTGGCGGTGGAAAGACATAGGCTAACAGCCCTGACCAACCCTGAGACGACTCGTGTACATCTAGCACATCTGGGTCCGGGTCTGGTGACATGTATCCCGGAACCTGATGGTTCCAACAATTCGTTCGCGACAAATAATCCCCTAACACATTGAGTCGGCCCGGAATATGACGGGCCCGGCACTCTATGTTGTCCGCCCAACATAAACTGAACAGGTTCCATGTTAACTGAAGCAGCTGACCTGATCCTGTCCCTCACTGCTTGTTTATGTAAGCTATAACTCTCCCCAACTCTCCAATGAGGCGTCGGAGAACAGTCTCACGGTCTGGAACGGACTCAACGATATCCTATTAACACGTTCCCTGGTAGTAACCACCAACAGGTGACGTTTGACATCCTGCGTTAACACCTCCCATGTGTTTAACGTCCTCTCTCTCCATCGAGCATTCAAGTGTACTTGTAACGGCCGGAAAAAAGTCGGCCGCATACAGTCACGCTCTGCACTGATGTCAATATGCCTAACAGACATGAGAACTGAAGTGCCCGGCACCTCGATAGTTGTAGCATACTGTGGACCCCCAGTAATATTTTCTTCCACCGATCCTGGTGTGTGAAGGCTTGAACTGGGCGGTATCATATTCTATTCCTAGAAAACACGAGTCTGCGCCGGCACTCTGTCTGACTTGACTTCGTGTGGGATATATCCCGCACCTATTAGTAGGTTCCAAAAAAACATCCGTGTCCAGCCTCAGCTGACACACGTCTTTGTTGCGCAACAGCGAATCGACCGGCTAAAATTGGTACTTGATACCCTTGCTGTGCACGAAACTCGCTACTGGCGCGAACACCCTTGTGAACCCCCAAGGTGACGACAACAGCCCGAATGGAAGCACCTGGAACTCGAACCTCCCTGTGGCCCTTAGTGAACCGGAGGAACTTACAAAACGCTTGTGAATTGGGATGTGCAAATACGCATCTCTCAAATCCAGCGAAGTGATTAATTCGCTCTGCCTCAACGCCGTGCGAATCGAACTGAAGGATTCCATACGGAAGTTGCGCGTTTTGACCAAAAAACCTCTTGTTCAGAACATGCAAGTTAAAATCATGCGTTCGTCCAGAGAATCTCTATTGGACACCAGAAACACCCGGGAGTAGAACCCGCGTGACTGGTGCGAATCGAACTGAACGATTTCACACGGAAGTGGAGCGGTTTGACCAAAACCTCTTGTTGAGAACACGCAAGTTAAAATCATGCGTTCCTCCAGAGAATCTCTTTGGACACCGGAAACGCCGAGGAGTGGAACCCGCGTGACTGGTCCGCCACTGGAAGCTATTTTACAGCGCCCTTGTCTACTAAGGCCTGTACCAAGGCTAACAAGTGGTGATAATGATTGTGTGACCCCCGGATACGCCATCCTACGAGTTTTATGACCCGAGGCGGAAAGGAAACTAAATCTAGAAGACGGGGTAAGCGATACACGATGGCGATCCTCAGGCGTCCTATCCGCCATGGTAGGCAAACGCCTAGACACAATCTAGACACGCCTAGACACTATCATCAAAATAACACATCCGGGCATTCTCGAACCGGAAGCCAAGAGAGATCCGGAAACGACCCTCTGTTAGAAAGCACTGGTATCCCCTGGACAGCCTGATACCCTGGAAGTCTGCGACCGGAAGGGGACATACATCAGCCCCGGAAACTAGAGGGTACTTTAGACTTCCTACCAATCTGACTAAAACGGGGACTAGCCGGAACAAGAAATGGGACAGGAACGTACGCCTCAAATCTACCGGCAATATTGTCCGGAAGTAGAGCCGTAAGGAGATATATATCCGCCCCGGCACTAGAGGGTAGTTTAGACTCCCTCCCAATCTGGCTAATACCGACACTAGCCGGAACCAGAATGGGAGAGGAGCTTCCGCCTCAGATCTACCGACAATATTGCCCGGAAGTTGAGGGGATATCAAGTGGCCCGGATCGGATGTTCGAACCCTACTGTAAGGGCCATCCGGACCTCCCACCACCGCCGCTCCGCCGTTCAAGGGGAGCTCTTCCGTGCGCTCACTGAGACTCGCCGGGAATAGCGGTAAAGCGCCTGCTCCGACTGCTGCCTTCCATCTGGAGACGAACCCGGAGCTCTGTTACAGCTGGAAGTCGGTCTGGATTGGAATGGTCTCATATGGGGAGCTAACCCAGACCCCTCCTCTGTCATCCCCCTCTCGCTT
>JAUELC010252928.1:0-10419 GCA_031471745.1 Cryptochiton stelleri | reverse complement strand
TTTCTACATTTTATGTTTTAAGTTTGATGGAATTTGATAAGCATTACGTTAAATTCCCCTGATAAGTTCCATGAGTAATTCCAGCGAAGTTATTGCTAAATATCTACTTTCGCATTCGCAAATCATCCTCATTTCCCACTAAATCGTTTTCTGTGGCATATTACGTTCTGTCTATATTTTATTCTACATTAATGATTTTATAAGTTCCATTGAGCGATTTCATTGTAGAACAAATGACTCACGGATGTCTGATCTAATCTGTAACCTGGATTTGTATTTCTATTTTCTGAACCGATCAACCGTTCCTTTACATTAACCATGTATTATATTTCTCGGCAATTCTTCTTCATTCTTTCTCTACACGTCAGTTTAAGAAAAAAAAATCCATGCAGGTCGGATTTAAGATACACCAGAATAGAATGTGATATGATTTTATATTTACAAAATTCCAGCTGCATGTACATTACCTTCCGTTTTTATATGGTCGGTTTGCTAAGTGGTCTAAGTGAGAACCAATCGAGATTTATCAATGTTGTACATGACACTGACTGTCACGGGTTAAATTCTCGTACGCGTTTTTTTAAAAGCAAAATTGTCTGAACCACCATATGTTCTAACTATGAGAGTTTTATCCCAAAATAACGAATAAAAGAGTACAATATCTAGACTGATCGGTTCAATACTGTATTTAGGAGCCTATGGTCAACACCGCTAATCTATGAATTGGAACCCTTTAAGATCGATAATTGTAATAGTTACACCCTAACGTAATTCAACTGATATGATGTTTCGGCTGATTCTTTACAATTGTTTTAAAACAACCAGAACCATTGACCTGATAAGCCTCGATATGCATATGTATGGATATTTGAGATATAATCCTTTTTTATTATGCAAATTTTCACTTTGACTGAGGGCATTCTTCAGAGAAGAATGTGAATGTAGATCTGGTTATCTACAATCTAATTAAAATCAGATCTAAAATAGCTCCCCGTATATTTGACTGTCGCGTTTTAGATTTGAGGACAAGGCATAGCATACGGCGTTCAATTAAGTCAGGACGCGTTGGGTTCACGAAAGGTCACCGTCTTAATTGTCCAATAAATATCGAGATAACATGAGGCTCTGGTAAACTCACAGAGTAGCCAAAGTGGCACAAATGTGCAGCATCTCAGTAATACGCTGGCGCACATGTTTTCTGGTTGTTTATTCAGTAATATTACATCCGTGGAAAGAAGAGCGGTTTGAGTAAAAAAAAGCTGTTGAAGATAGCAAAGATTCACAATTATGCAGGTGTCACTTAAACACGACATTGATACAAACGTTAGAAGCGTAAAGATTCCCAGATGGGCAGAATTCCTCCATGTAATCACGCTGCATATTGATTTTTATCGGAATGTGGTGCCTTAGATTTAGTAAGAGAGAGTTTTTGTTGAAAAGGATAGAGCTGACTGGCGGTTTTAGAACCTCGTTAAGAACCTCCCCTTGCGGGTGGCTATTGCCACAGTGCAGACTATCTCACGCAAAAACATACAAAGTGGAAAGTAATTATTTGTGACGTGGGTTGTTAGAGAAGCTGCTGTGTAAAGTTTGAATGGGGTTGTCTGTCGAGTTGAAGAGTAACACCGTCTGTTTGTAAAACAATATCGTTGTTTAGGTGTGATAACAAAGCGTTGTCCGACATCTTTAACTCGTTCTTCTGAATCTTTCCAGACACTGTGCAGCAAGAATCCAATGGTCTAAAAAAAAAAATTCTGGAGAATCATATGACGAGTACCTTGCAAAGGTGAAGACGGACTGATATAGCTCTACTGATAGTTTAGATGCATTCTAACAGCCATCTAGCTAAGGGCAGTATGTTTCTAGCTTACATTAATACTGTCTTTGCTTGGCATTGGAGGAACACTATTTTTCAATCACAGCAAAACACTTCATATTTTGGTTGTGCATGCGTTACTGTATTCTGTTGGAGCACAGCGACTTCGTATAAGTGAAATACCCTTGAGTAAAACGTAAAACATCAGTCAAACAGACAATTGTAGCCAGAGACTGTGGAAGATCTTGTGAGATGATCTAGTATACAAAGTCAGACTTGACATTTATTTTCTGCATCTTGGCACCCGCTTGATCAATCAAACAATGAATGGATAAACAAATGAAACAAAAATCAAGCAGACCACAACCTGTATGACAAATCAAATAATTATTTACGGTAATATTAATACTCTGTTTATTGTCTATTGTCATCCTGGGTTCACTTTAGAATCACATGTGTTAAACGTAAAATCTTCAGACATTTATTGTTGGGATATAAAATGCTTCTCATTTGTGTAAGAATTTAAGCTTTCAATCAAGTCTTATCAGAATCTAGACGTATCTTTGTGAGAAGTGACCAAAGTTGTTTAATTCTAAATTAACCATACGTGTCCTGTTACCTCAAAGCTATTTATTGCTATTTTGTCAAGAGGAAACTAGTGACAAATGTCATTTCCGGAACACTTACTTCTGGGTTATTGACAAGAGCTATTTTGAGAAAACCGCTTTCTTATTAGACTATCTGTAAAGGTTATTTATTTTAAGAATCGCAAATAGCTACAGTCATATTCGGAAGGGGATTATTTTCATATCTCGGTTTCTAAGAGTAACATACAATGTCATCTCGCAGACTAATAAATACTGGCGACGTTTCCTCTGACGTCAATTTGTGGAGCAATGATTTATCTCAAGGACAGACGGGACAAGATCTGTTATTTCAAGAACCGTAAAAGCTATGGTTATTTGAAGAGGATTGCTTTCTTCTCCTATGTTTCTAAGAGTAGCGGAAATCTTCACCTAGCAGAAGAAAAAAAACTGGTGTCGTTCCCTTTGATGTCAGTTTGTAGAGCAATGATCTCTGTTAAGGACATACGAAGCAAACACAAGTGATGCAATCCATGTTGATTTATGTAACATATACTTTTTATACAGAACGTTTCCGAACTCTAACTCTTGCTTGTTTTCAATGTCTACTTCAATTCTTTATGTCCTAGTCTTAACTTTTTCATGTTTCATATGGCACAGAAAAATAACTATCTAGGGTGTCGAGAAGCCATTATGATTAGCGCACCTTGATCGTATCGTCCCTACTGATGTCTATATAAGCTCCTAGCCCCTCGGCGCCTGTCAGGTATTGTCTGGACATTAGAGATGTATTTGATGTTCCAGTCGCTATGTATAAACATAACACTCAGTCCGGGGTTTCAGGTTTCTAACACAAAATACCAAACTGGGAGATGAAACAGCTCTAAAACAAATTGATATTTGTATAGGATGCGAAGAAGCCTTGGTTTGTAAAATTGTAACTACATTTGTTATGAGGTCCTTTTATTTAATAGTATTCCCAATTACGCGGGCGAATAACTTGTTGTGGTGTCTTACAGTGTAAATTTGCACACTTTATATTATTGCAACATGGTTTAGCGTCCTATGCTTGTCTTATATCTTGCCATTGTTTGTTGCCAGAGAAGACTATGGTAGTTCCTTTCACTCCTTTGGGCTGGCACGCCGTCATAGTAGTAAGAAGAAAAAAAATTATCCGTAAAATTTCCAATCACAAAAACAAACAAATCGAAACAATTATTGGTCAGTAATGTAGGTCCGGTCTACCACGGGAAAATCACTTTACACTTAATTAGAGAATTCAATAGTTAACAATTGCTTGAGATCTCTGTTTGTTTTGTTTTTTAGCCTGGTAACATGGTATCACAAAGTGTTGTTACTAAGAGAAAAAAACATTGTCGGCATCGACCCATTGAAGTATTTAGACATCGAAGCTCTTGTCAAACGGAAGTTACCAGAGGCCGTTTATGCGGATAGCGAAACCATACCCTGTATTCCTGCTGAAGTTGAATTGATGGCCATTTTGTCTGTCCAAATTGTGATAATGCTTTTATGAAGCTGAAATTTTAAATGTCATTCCCAGCTTAAGTTCAAAACATTCTTGTATAATCATCCATCTTTTAAGATTTAAAAAATGTGTTTACCATAAACATTCATATAGAAATCCATTTACTCGGGTCTAAGGAAATTTGTTTACCTTCGTAACATGTCGAGTATTATCGTACCCAGTTATATTTAAACCTTACAATATTCCTTTGAGTTTAAGCTTCGCTTTTGGCTTATCGATTTTAAGTTAGACACTGGGCATACAATCAAAAAGTTATAATGCACTAACTCATCTTTTATATGAACGTGGATTGAAGATGAGAGCAGAGATAATCAAATGGGTAGAATAGAAGAGCTCTTTATACGCTCCACATCCAAAACGTGACTTCTTCTAAGCAGCTACCGTAAGTAATTTAGAGGCGATTATGAGCGGCTCAACAAATCGCGACTGAGCTGAAGTCTTCTGCGAGGGAAAAAAAGTACTGTCAGTACATGCTATCAATGCGAGGATTAGCTGTACTTATATCGATCCGCGTGAGCAGATAGTCCGATTTGGTGCTCTCTATGAATCTCGTTTGATCCGACGTGACGGCTTTGCGAAAATACGCCAAAATAAATAACAACTTTTCATATCCTTTCAAAACGACCAGTTCTTTATTTTGTATCAATATGTTGAAACGTCAACACACCAAAAGTATAAGGTACTGTACAATCTTGTTCAGCAAGGAGTTTAGATGTAGAGGTTAAAGTATGTAATGTACAAATGACTGTCGCTCAAGATTGTGATTGACAGAACATTCATTTAAAATTATCACACCCGTCGATTAAACCAATCAGTAAAGTATCATCTTGACTTTACCTGTGCACTTTTGGCGAAGTAGGCCTATGTTTATGAATTCAGCAATATTGAATTTGTTTGTTTGTTAGTTTAATTGGGTGTTGAGGCCGTTTGTAAGGCTATTTCACTGTTCTGACTGTCAACCCGATGGGTGCAGGGAACAGCTGCCGACGTCACTGACAGCAAACAATGACAAGATACAAGACAATCACAGGGAAATGGTGCAATAAGATAAAATATGCAAATTACCTGTACAAGAAACAGGCTACTTGTTGCAACTTAGTTCAGAGAGCTAGGTCACAAGAAACTCGCAGCAACCACCGCTTAATGTAAGTGATAAATCAACTAATTACTAGCTTCAAATCCATCTATTTTTATGTACTATTTTTTTTAAATGTGGTCATTTTAAATACCCTATTTTGCGTGAGGAATTGTTGTAATGTATATTTATCGACACTGATACCTATCACGTGACGAATTCAGCTAATATACATGTGCACATTTTGTCTTATAGTGATAATGGGTTTCGTGGTGCAGCATTTATAAACACAATTTCTCAGCTTCCATCGATGATATAGTTTTTTTGGAACCAGACAATTAAATGTAAAGATGGGAATGAATCTTTGCATTGCCCCAATCCATACGTGACTTCGTTTGAGCAGCTGCTGGACTGCCGTAAGTAATTCGGAAGCGCTTCTGGTGCGGGTCAGAGAATCACGACTGGGCTGATGTCAAATGGGAAGAGAAAATACGGTCGTTATTCAATGCTAGATCACCGCACAGACTGATTGTTCTTATATCGATCTGTGAACCAATGTAGTCCAGTTTGTTGCCCAAATCTCTTTTAATGCAGCCCGGCTTTATGAAAGGCCGTCAAAACAAGCCGACAATCTTTTCCTTTCTAATCAATGTGACCAGCTCTTAATTTTGTATCGATATGATGAAAGTAAAGACGCCAAGAAGATAATGTGCTTAAATGGGAATTGCATTCTTCTAGTTATTAGACTTCTTAAGATAAGGATATTGACATATTTTCAATATATAATTGTTAAATATCAGTTTTATCACACTTTATGAGAAGAACCGATTATACACTAGATATGACAGATAAGAGCAATGCTTGTTATAGAAAGTTTTTATCAAATTGTATCATGTCTGGCTCCCTCAGGTACTTAACTCTCGTTTACTCGATTACAATAGTCAAGCGAAAGATCACTAAAATATACAATTTGCCTAGACTCTTGGACTGGCTACATTTCTAGAGACATTCTCGAAAATTTTTTCAAGTTTAAAAAACAACCTACTTTCGCAGTGACCCAGATAAAACATTTAGCCTATGAGCTATTTTGAGAAAACCGCTTTCTTATTAGACTATCTGTTAAGTTTATATATTTTAAGAATCGCAAATGGCTACGGTCATATTCGGAAGGGGATTATTTTCATATCTTGGTTTCTAAGAGTAACAGACAATGTCATCTCGCAGACTAATAAATACTGGCGACGTTTCCTATGACGTCAATTTGTGGAGCAATGATTTATCTCAAGGACAGACGGGACAAGATCTGTTATTTCAAGAACCGTAAAAGTTATGGTTATTTGAAGAGGATTGTTTTCTTCTCCTATGTTTCTATAAGTAGCAGAAAATTTCACCAGACACACAAAACAATCTTGGTGTCGTTTCCTTTGACGTCTGTTTGTAGAGCAATGATCTATGTTAAGGACATGCAGAGCAAACACATTGGTTTTGGATCTGAACTTCGCATTACTTTAACGGTCATTTATTTCAAGAACCGTAAATTCTTTGATCATGGACATCTGACGGAAACTGACTAAATTTAGTGTGAAACATTTAAACAGTTTAAAGGGCGTTATAAGGACACCATTGGTCAGCGCTTGATACGCTTTATCTACTCTGATTTACCCTTTTTCAAGTTTTGTTTCTTTTTAACGGTCATTTATTTCAAAAATCATAAACTCTTAATAAACTTCTGGCGGTAAATTAAAGTATTTTAATTTGAGCATGGTTTCCTCACACAGCTGTACGACTGTCTGATTTCCCTCTTTCGGGGATTCGAGTGTTGATAACAGATTTGCTTGATTGTTTGTCTGTTTGTTTGTTTGATTGAGTTATGTGTCATGCTACAGGTGGTTCCGCAAGATGACAGCTAGCGAGCCAGCCCATAGGGTAAAACACCACCTAATGATAAGCGCATAAGCTCATATGTAGGTCCTGTCACCGATCCTTTATTTTATTTCTGGTTGATTTCCAAGTGGATTTATGTAACATGTACTTTTTATACAGAACTTTTCTGAACTCTAACGCTTGCTTCTTCTTTTACTGTCTACCTTAATTATGTTTGTCCTAACTTTTCCATGTTGGACACGGCGCAGAAAAATGGCTATATAGCGAGTCGAGTAACCATTATGATGAGCACAGCATATGAGCGGCTGGTGAATTAACATCTGAAAGCGGAGATTAATCGTATCGTCCACCCTGATGTCGACATAAGTTCCTAGCCCATCGGCCCCTGTCAGATATTGTCTGGAGCCCAGATATGTGTTTGATGTTCCAGTCACTTCGTATTAGCATTACACTCAGGGGTTTCAGGTTTCTAACACAAAATAACAAACTGGGAGATGAAACAGCTCTAAAACAAATCTATATTTGTATAGGATGCGAAGTAGCCTTGGTTTGTAAAATTGTAACTACGTTTTTAATGAGGTCCTTTTATTCAATGGTATGCCCAATTACGCGGGCGAATAAATTGTTGTGGTGTCTTACAGTGTAAATTTGCACACTTTATATTATTGCAACATAGTTTTGCGTCCTGTGCTTGTCTTGTGTCGTGCCACTCTTTGTTGCCAGAGATGACAAGGGTGGTTACATTATGAAACATTATAACAAGTATGTCCACGTGAATAGCGTTTTGTTTTTCGGCTGTATACTTTTCTTTCTAAGATACTTCTCACCGTCAAGCAAGCAACACGTATTTTATTAAGTTTATACGTTTGTTCAAATAGCGATAATGCTTTTATGGTGCTGTCTAATTTCTTTTCCGGTTTAACCTTCTTGTACCATCAGCCATCTTTTAGTTTTAAAAACTGTGTTCACTATTAACATGCATATATAACTCCAATTACTCGGGTCTAAGGACATTTGTTTAGCTTTGGAACGTGTCGAGTATTATCGTGCCCAGTCATATTTAACCCGTAAGATATTCTTTTCAGTTTGCTTTTGAACTTCGCTTTAGGCTAATCGATTTTACGTAAGACACTGTATAAACAATCAACAAGTAATAATGCACTACAACTCATCTTGTATATGAACGTGGATTGAAAATGAGAACAAAGGTAATCAAATGGGAAGATTGGAGGAGCTCTTTATACGTTCCACATCTAAATCGTGACTTCGTCTAAGCAGCTTCTCGTCTACCGTAAGTTATTAAGAAGCGATTCTGAGAAAATCCAAACTGGACGAATGTCAATTGCGAGGAAAAAAGTACTGTCATTATATGCTAGATCAATGCGAGGATTGACTGTGCTTATATCGATCCGCGTGAGCAGATAGTCCGCTTTGGTGCTCTCTGTGAATCTCTTTTGATTCCAACACGATACCTTAGTGAAAATATGCCAAAATAAACAAACGCTTTTCCTATCCTTTCAAAACGACCAGCTCTTCATTTTGTATCAATATGTTGAAAAGTCAACACACCGAAGGTATAAGGTACTGTACACTCTGGTTCATGGATGAGCTTAGATATAGAGGTTAAAGAATGTAATGTAAAACTGACTGTCACTCAAGATGGTGATTGACAGAAGACACATTTCGCATTATCACACCAGTCGATAAAATCCGTAAAATCAGTAAAGTATCACCGTGACCTCCCCTGAGCAGTTGTGGTGATATAGGCCTATGTTTCTGAATACATCGATAATACATTTTTGTGTGTGTTTGTCTAAGTGGGTGTTTACGCTGTTATTCAGGTTATTTCACTCTTATGACGGCGTGTCAACCCGATGTGTACCGAAAATTACTCCCAACGTCACTGACAGCAAACAATGACAAGATGCAAGAAAATCACAAGAACATGGTGCCATAAAATAAAATATGTAAAATAACTGTACAAGATGCCACAGCAAATAGGCTACTTGCTGCAACTTAGCTCAGAGAGCTAGGTCACAGGAAACTCCAATCAACCACGGTGTAATGATGTGGGATAAATCAACTAAATCCATTTGTTTTAATGTATATTTTGCCTGAGTTGTTTTACTGTACATTTATCGACACTGACAACTATCATATGACGAATTCAGTTTATGTACATGTGTATATTTGTTCTTATAGTAATAATGGGCTTCGTGGTGCTGCATTTGTCAACAGAATTTCTCAACTTCCATCGATGATATAGGTTTTTGGGACCCAGATAATGAAATGTAAAGATAGTAATGGCTCTTCATATTGCCCACATCCAAACGTGACTTGGTTTAAGCAGCTACTCGACTGCCGTAAGTAATTTGGACGCGAGTCTGTGTGATTTTGACGATCACAACTGGGCTGATGTCAATTGGGAGGAAAAAATACGGTCGTTATTCAATGCTTGATCACTGCACAGACTGATTGTTCTTATATCGATCCACGAACCCATATAGTCCAGTTTTCAATACAACCCGACGGCTTCATGAAAGGCCGTCAACATAAGCAGACAATTTTTTCGTTTCTAATCAATATGATCAGCTCTTCATTTTGTATCGATATGATGAAAGTAAAGACTCCAAGGAGATAATGTGCATTTTCACTCAGTATTTAAGTGTGATTTGGTTGATGTAATACAAACTGGTTGCCATCCACGACGTTAAATGTTAGTTCATTCCCCATTCATTTCCCGCCGCTGTATCTTAATAATAACGTACACAAACCCTGCTCTGTGAGTTCAAAGTTTATAAATTTATAAACCCCAAGAAATTGGAATGGATTTTTTTTTCTTTTTTTTCTATATTAATATGTTTTCTATTATTGGAATCAACATGAAGCGTGCATCACCGTACTTACTATATCCGGTACACTCATACATTTATAAGTAAATCTCTTGATGTGGAAATCATTTTTAGTTATTCATATTCCATTAATATATATTTTGTTAACATTTAACTGAACATTCACCAGCATGGAAGAAGAACCGATCTATAAATGTGTTCAGAATAAGTAAGGCCCCTTATTATGGAGGGCCAAATTATCATTTAATCGGAATTAGAGATATCTCTAATTCATTTAGAGATATCTCTAATTCATTTAGAGATATCTCTAAATCATTTAATCATCTCTAAATGAATGAGAGATATCTCTAATTCCGATGAATTAGAGATATCTCTAATTCGACAATTGATGAGGAAAAATAATGATGTCTACCACATATACGAGATCTCGCGAGATTAAAGGTCAAATTAATATTTCATATAATTCTGCATTTTTTAATGAGAAACAAGTATTAACATAACCAGTGTATTGGTAATTAAAATCGGATCATGGAGTTTCTTAAAAGCAACCTGAAACAATTCGAATACTGCAATTGGTAGAGAAATAAACGCTCCAAATCTATTTGACCTAATTTCCAGCCGTCACGTTCAGCCACAACATGCAAGATTGTCGCTTGTGGACA
>JAUELC010252817.1:0-10420 GCA_031471745.1 Cryptochiton stelleri | reverse complement strand
TTATGTGATATGTTTTTCGTGAGTATAAGTCAAGTGACCTGGCGGCCATTTTGAAAATCCTGAAATTCTTGAAAAAATATTTATCCAAAACGGCTAAAACAATCAAATTCAAACTTACTCATATTCTTCGATCCAAGTCACATAATCGTACAAGAAGATAATTTTATGCACATTTGATCTCCAGGGACCAATCAACGGTGCTCAGAACCCCGGCATTGCTACTTTAGTAGCTATCTTTAGGGGTTATAGCTATCAGCGTGAAACCCTATTGTTATTGGTGGGAATAGAATTTGGCTATTTTTTGTCCTGCTGGTTTAGAGAATACTACTCAGTGGATTTGTTTGAAACTTGACATATAACAACAGTCGTTTATGGTGCAGTGCATATCCTAAGGAAAATTTGATTGGCCAAGAAATACGGCAGCCATATTAAAATTTGCATAATATTTCGGAATTTTTTAAAAATCTTCTTCTCCAGAACTGCAGAAGCCAGTTACCTGAAGCTTTAATCATATCTTCTATGCAGTATAGCCATCAAGATTTCATTGTGGCGTTTGAATAGGTATGCAAATTAGGTAAATATGGCAACAGAAAAATTAGGTCAAAATATCAAGTTTGTGTTTTAAAAAAAATAAAAATTATATTTAGTTTATTTAGATGTAATGTGACGTCCTGAGTACGACAAGCTATAGTTTGTGTGTCTACTCCCAATAGTTCTTTCGCAAATTAAAGAAAACAATACGCGATTTTGACACGTGCAAATCCTGGGTTAATCAAATGACAGAATACAGATTTGTTCAAATGGGTACATATAGAGAACTACTGAAGTTATACACTTTGAATTGATACCACATGTCAGCCCACAGTTAGATCTACATTTGTATACCGGGTGGTTTTGACGGTACTCCTCACGTTTATGCGTTATATCGTGAAAATGTTTAGTGAAATTAGTAGTCCACGGTAAGCGCTGTGTTAAAGGTAGTTATAACTCATAGCTAAACGCACGTGAACAGTGGCTCAGTGGCTCAGTGGTAGCATGTTAGATTGTTACGCGGGCAATCCTAGTTCGATCCCCACGAAGAACATTGCTTCTTTTTTTTCTTCATATTTGTAGCGAATAAGCTACATATAACTTATATCACATGATAGCCAACATTTAGATCTACATTCGTACATGAGACGGTTCTTGCGGAACCTCACATATTTGACACAATAATATATCGAGAAAAAGTAAAGTGAATTTAGCCTTCCAATTCCGTGTGCAGGCGTCTAGTTTACACAAATGTGAGGCAAACTAAATTTTTCATTTCGATGTCTCTCTGGAACTGCTCAATATTATATATAGTTTTAAATTTTGCCATATGATATAGCTCACAATAAAATATATATTTGTTGAGCAGAAAGTTCATTGAGTTCAGATTGCAGCAAAAATGGAAAGCAAATCCGAAATCTATGTATCTGCATTGGAGTTGTAAAAAATAGACGTAGTGAATTGATAGCCTTTGTTTAGTTTTTTTTGTCTTGTATTTTTTGGGAGATAGGGTGATATTTGAGTATTGTAAGTTGAGATGTGTAAGTTTTGGTAGGTGTTAATAAACATGTTTTCACTTTCTACTCATTACTTAGATGCGAAATAGTTCTGTCCACTGGGTGTTGCTTCGGACACTCAGTCTGCTTCACAAATTTAAATGAAGAAGTGAAAGCCCATACAAAATCTACACAATGCTATAACATGCTTCACTCTAACTGTACAACTCCAGTGCAGATACACACAGTACAGTGACGGCAGGGTTGATAAATACTTTTTATGTATTGTACCAGACCATAATTGTCCTATGTAGTGCTGCAGTTGTTTAGCTCGAGCCAATATGCCTATAATAATTTGTGGTTGAAGATTGAACGACACTAGATGTGTGTCGCTTATTTTGGGTGTTTACCAGGACTCAAACATGATAGCTATATATTGTTGTTTATCTTGTTCTTCTTTTTGAACTAATGCTATTTGAAAACAAATACAACATCCTATTTTTTTATCGTATCTGAAAAACACAACATTTTTATTGATTATTAACTGGGGTGTTACCATTGAGTGACGGTCTTCGATCCCATTTCCATGTTGTAAATGTTAAGCCTTTAAGGAATATGTAATTGTCCAAATGGGTTTTTGCGATATATTGTTCAGTTTGTCATTGAGGGTAGTCTCCTTTGACCATCAATCGCCTTGTAAGTATTGGCGAGTACTATTACCACCAGTCGGATCATAAACCCAGAAAAAAATGCCGTATACACGAAACCCGGTATATACAAGGGTAACATATTTGAGAGCAGTTGGCGCAAACATTACTCCCTACGACAAGTTTGTAAATGAACTACTGAAATCCCATTATAGAATCTATACACTTTCATTACATATATATATATACTTGTTAAATTAAATACACTACCCTAATCGAATTTCAAACAACTGTTAAATTTACCGAACAAAATATCCAATGTTACGGCACATCAGCGGCGCGACGGTGCATATCGCTGGGCAGTCACTGAGTCAGCACACCAGCGGCACACCGTGATTTTGTGTTTCCAAATACAGATACACATATTTCGGTTTTGCGTTTAATATTTTCTATAAATATCTGATTTGAATAAACTTTCTGCTTACTAAAAATAGATTTCATTGCGGGCTATAACATGGTAAAAGTTAAACTATATATGTAAAGGATTACGGAGTTCATTCCGTATTTAGTCATTGTCTGGGTTTTAGTGAAACACGATTTTATCAATATGCGTATTTCGAACGATAAAACGAAATTATTTTGAGCTACGTAGGTATTTTTTATTCAATTTTTGTGGATTTTTGAGACATCACTTGTCCATTTTTGTAATATGCATCGTTTTGTGAAGATATGCCTCACTAGGACGCAGCCATTTTGTTTGGTCAGACGCTGTGTTCGGTCTGAGCCAGTTTCCCGTATTTTGACTAAAATAACATCTTCATACGTGAGTTATTTTCTGTATTGTTGTTCAATAAGCAGTTGTATTAATTTGCTATAGTAAAAGTAAGGTTTATAAAGCGCTTAGTAAACATAAAACGTTGACACCTACATACACTGCATTAGTATTCAGTACAGTTTTACGGTAAATCAGTACTAAATTCGGCCGATTTTTATGTTGTCAAATAGACTTAGATAGTTTATTTTTAAGCATGTTAACCTTTTAAATGTTGCAATTTGTAATGGTTCAGCATATTAAGTAATTTTGCTTGATGCTAAGTATGATTTATAGCTCGATTAAGGTAACTTTTTGGTAAATCATCAGCTTATCAATACAGGGTTGATGAATGATGTTACATCAGATGGTGGTGATCTGGGTGGTGCTTTTGGCTAAATTGGAGCTCACCTACGTGGTAAGCCTGTATTTTGTGTGTAAAGTGTAGCATTTTTGTTATGGAACAACTTGGATAATAATATCGTTAATGGTCCTATTGTATTTTTATATTATTTTTGTACGGATAAACGACTGTTATCCTCTAGTCCTTGTTTGATATGTTAATCACAAAATTAATCAATTATGTACTTGAAATGAATATTGCTATTTTTTTCATATATTGTTCACCGTTCTAGTCATTGTTATGGTATTGTTTTGGTTTATGCTAAGATAGGAATAATCGTTTATTCCAGAACTATATGGTTGACCTAGTCGGTACTTGATAGCATCAATGATGTCTAACCAAGTCCTCCTGTCATAACGTTAGGCTGCTCAAAGCCAGCTGGTATAAGATGGTCAATACTATTCATAAACAAAGTATATATAAAAATGTAAAGAAAGACAAACTGGCATAGAGCCTTCTATCATAAATAAGGTTCTCCATATATATATCATATTGTATAAGTTATGCCATCGCTGCTCTGCATGTGCTCGACACGTACACATTGAAAAATCTGCCCGTTTACCGGCTGTCAATCAATGTTATGTTTTTCTCAGTCAAATGGAATTTCCACGCTTATCTCCTAAATGGAAATTTAAAAGATAAAGATAGTCATAGTAGGCCTACATTCAATGTCCAATTTTCATTTCCTTTTTAAGCATTATCAAAAAGCTCTACAAAGTATTTGTGTAATGTAGCAGAGTTAAAAATAATAATAACAGTTAGTTACATGGTTAATAAACTGATCCGTCCTCTGAGGCGAATGAACATTTCTCTTCAAGTCTGACATTTAAGGATATTGATTGTATTAATTATTACATAGTGTAACATTTCGCAACAGTCAATCTACTATAAAAGGTCGTGGATTTGTCCGTTTTTCATCTGTGTTTTATCAACCGACTTCAACGTGTGCATGAATGGTTTGCCTTATCATTTCGGTCGGTCAGCTCACAAATTCGAAATTGGTTGTTAATGTGTATCTCCGTGCATTTTATAAATGCTCCGTTGGAAATTGAATGACCAATGGGCCTGATCAATCGACCTAAGACACCATTTCAACTCTTCGTGTAACTGATAGAGTTATTTGGTATGAAACGTTTTGAGAACGTACTGAGCGGAGAACAAAAACTGTGGATATTCTTGCTTCTGGAGAACTCGGAACTCTTCACACAAAGAGGCAGTAAAGTGACTGCACTTGTTCTACTATAGTACCATACTAATATAGTGTGGGCTGACTTCCTTTAATTTTTATGAATTGACTAATTGTTTACAGTTTGCGGCTTTAGTCATACGTGCTGGACGGCTTTGGAATTGTATCACCAATAAATGTTTAGAATTTGATGAAAATAACTTAAATATGGAAAACATTAGATTTATGATTAAGAAAGACAGCAGACAATGTTTCATCAGTGAATAAAATATATCAAAGGTCCACGTCAGTAGAGTATATGGTCAACATGTACAGGTCTGGTCAAGAAGCCATGTCTTCTCGTCGAGCTTATCAGTCTGCGAATAGTGTTCTGGGGGGTACTATTCTGGTCCTACTTCAGTGCATTTCCAGCTAACATTATTCATTTGTGATCGACCAGAGGAGCGTGGCGACGGACAATATGCCGGCTTCGGCGTTGCGTCGTCACACGTGGGTGACCTGGACGGTGACCATGTCTCGTGGCTCCCGTTTGATGGAATATATCATGGAGTTATTGATTATTGAATGACGACGCCTAAACTGATCTTCTATAAATCTTGTTGAAATACCAACTTGAGTCATTGCATCATGTCCAAGACATGTTCATTTTCCTCATGTGTCATTCTTGGCATCGTGTGCAAGGCATGTTCTTGTTCCTCAGGTGTGTTTCATGTCATCATGTCCAAGGCTTGTTCATTTTCCTCAGCTGTCTTTCATTGCATTATGTCCAAGGCATGTTCATGTTCCTCAGATGTCATTCAAGGCATCATGTCCAAGGCATGCTCATATTCCTCATGTGCCATTCTTGACATCATGTCAAAGGCATGTTTATGTTCCTCAGATGGCGTTCATGGCATCATGTCCAATGCATGTTCATGTTCCTCAGATGTCATTCTTGGCATCATGTCCATGTTCATGTTCATGTTCATTGCACCATGTTCATGTTCCTTGCACCATGTCCAAGGCATGTTCATGATTCTCATGTGTATTTCATGGCATCATGTCCAAGACATGTTCATGTTCCTCAGATGTAATTCATGGCATAATGCCCAAGACATGTTCAATTTTCCTCGTGTGCCATTCATGACATCATGTCCAAGGCATGTTCATGTTCCTCAGATGTCATTCATGGCACCATGTCCAAGGTATTATCATGTTCCTCATGTGGTATTCATTGCATCATGTCCAAGGCATGTTCATATTTTACATGTCATTCATGACATCAAGTCTAATGCATGTTCATGTTCCCGGGTGTCATTCATGGTATCATGACCAATGCATGATCATATTCCTCAGGTGTCATTTATGGCATCATGTCAAAGGCATGTTTATGGTACTCGAGTCTCTTTCATGGCATGTCCAAGGCATGCTCATGTTCCTCAGTTCCCATTCATGGCATCATGTCCAATGCATGTTCATGTTCCTCAGTTGCCATTCATGGCACCATGTCCAAGGCTTGTTCATGTTCGTCAATTGCCACTCATGGCACCCTGCCCAACGCATGGTCTTGTCCGCAGATGTCATTTTTTGCACCATGTCCGTGTCCACGTTCCTCAGTTGCCATTCATGACATTATGTCCAACACATGTTCATGTTCCTCAGATGTTATAAATGGCATGATGTCCAAGGCATGTTCATGTTCCTCATGTGCTATTTATTGCATCATGTCCAAGGCATGTTCATATTTCTCATGTGTCATCTATGGCATCATGTCCAATGCATGTCCATGATCCCCGGGTGTCATTCATGGCATCATGACCAATGCATGGTCATGTTCTTCAGGTGTCATTTATGGCATCATGACCAAGGCATGTTCATGTACCTCTTGTGTCTTTCATGGCATGTCCAATGGATGTTCATGTTCGTCAGTTGCCATTCATGGCATCCTGCCCAATGCATGATCATGTTCCTCAGATGTCATTTTTTGCATAATGTTCATGTTCATGTTCCGCAGATGCCATTCATGACATCATGTCCAAGGCATGTTCATATTTCGCATGTGTTATCTATGGCATCATTTCTGATACATGTTCATGTTCCCTGGGTGTCATTCATAGCATCATGACTAATGCATGATCATGTTCCTCAGGTGTCATTTATGGCATCATGTCCTAGGCATGTCCATGTTCATCTGGTGTCTTTCATGGCAGGTCCAAGGCATTTTCATATTCCTCAGCTGCCATTCAAGACATCATTTCAAATGCATGTTCATGTTCCTCAGTTGCCATTCATGACATCATGTCCAAGGCATGTTCATGTTCCTCAAATGTCATTCTTGGAATCCTGTTTAAGACATGTCCATGTTCCACAAATATCATTATTGGCATCATGTCCAATACATGTTCTTGTTCCTCAAATGTCATTCTTGGAATCATGTTCAAGACATGTCCATGTTCCACAGTTGCCATTCATGACATCATGCCCAAGGCTTGTTCATGTTCCTCAGTTGCCATTCATGTCATCATGTCCAATGTATGTTCATGTTCTTAAGATGTCATTCTTGGCATCATGACCAAAACAAGTTCATGTTCCCCAAATGTCATTATTGGCATCATGTCCAAGGCATGTTCACGTTCCTCAAATGTCATTTTTGGCATCATGTCCAATACATGTTCATGTTCCCCAAATGTCATTCTTGCCATCATGTCCAAGGTTTGTTCATGTTCGTCAGAAGTCATTCTTTGCATCATGTCCAAGACATGTTCATGTTCCTCAAATGTCATTCTTGTCATAATGCCCAAGACATGTTCATTTTCCTCAGATGTCATTCTTGGTACATGTCCAAGGCATGTTCACGTTCCTAAAATGTCATTCTTGGCATCATGTCCAAGATATGTCCATGTTCCTCAGGTGTCTTCGTCATGACATCATCAGTTTTGTATTCTCCAAAACAGTATACAGCATTAGTGAATCCAATGGTAGTAATGCACCCATTGAGTATGATTTGAACGATAATCTCGGATGTTCATGGTATGTAAGCACTTTATTTTGTTTTAATGTTGTGTTGCATGTCATTTTGCTTCTTGAGTATCATTCATGGTTCATAATAACGTACTCTTTGAATTTTTTTTTATTTAGATATTTGCCCCTTTCAAATGCTCATCCTTTACTACTAGTGGTGCGTTTTTAATTCAGTTCACTATCTGAATACAAAACCAGGACCCTGAAAAAAAAAATTATGATAAATAATGTAGGGGAATTTAGACTATATCGCAAGTTATGGACTGGCCATTCGCCCATAACAAGTTGTGGACGTTCATGGTATCAGAAGTATAGTACTAGAAGTGTGCAACTCCCATTTAGGTAGTGTGCGCGGCAGTGTGTGCCGAGCATCCTCTTATAACGTATGATGTGACGTAGCAGGTAAGAAAACTGGGCAGATCACACATGTTTGGCTGATGCATGATAGGGAAGTTTCTAATTTTGACAGCCGGTTACCCACAAAAGCTGCACTGTAAAAGTCATCTATAACGTCTGTGCCACAATAAACAATTTATTGTCAATTTAGTGTATTGAAAAATATTATACGTTCCTAAAATAAATATCACTAGAATCTACGTGACATGATAAAATAAGATAAATAGAGGTGGAAAGGGTACTAGTACAAAACTTGTCATTTCATTCAAAGGTTAGGTTTTTATATTTCCCTGATTATGCAAAGTTTTGGCCAATCGGCCAAATGGCCCAGCATTCTGCATTTAGACAAAATATAAGGTATTCTGATGTGACGTTGCTAGAATCTGCTCGTCAACAATGCCGTGTGCACTAAATAAATTCGAGTTAATAGACTATATATGATGATCTGGGGTATCATTTAGACTTCTTCATATTTTAAGTTTGTTGATGACTGACCTTCCATAAAGTGAAATATTGTCCAAAGTCTTTTTGTTATTTGTTAAATATTAGTCAGCAAATTCTATATTAATAACTTAATAGAAAATATGCCACTTATATACGGGTTGGCAAAACTTTCCTGTATACGTCTCAAGATATGCTTTGATCACCTTGGGCTGTATTTGTCGAATTAACAATAACTCTAGAATTCCAGCGGTTTTAATATATTCATTAAGTCCTGGAGCCTTTACACATTTTGTCATCTGTATTTAAGAGAACTATTTTTGACTAATGGCATAAGGCTGCCTGGATAAGAGGGTGAGATATCGGAATCGCTATTACTATACGGTTGTCATGGCATCAATAATTCGACCACAATTGTACTCGCTAAAGCTGTATGTACTTATGTATCATGAATACCAAAGGACTTTTTAATAATTCTGGTTGTTTTTTTTTATTCCATTATTAATTGTACACTGGACCTTTCTATAGAAAAAGTTCTAAATAGATTCGGTTTTATTCTTGTACGCAAATGTTTCGTGGTAATTTTCCACATGCACCTACATGTACCACTATAGTATTTCCATTGGAGTAAAGGTGGATCGAGCCAAAAGAATCACTGATGTCATGACGGGCTATTTCTCTTGTATTTTTCTGATGGAGCTATTGGGCGAGAGGCAAACTTTATTGTCGTCGCTAGCTGTTATTAAGTTTATTTTTTTGATTGCTGCCATAGCTAAAAGTACCTAAACGCATTCTTATATGTCGAATACGGCCTAAACGACATTAAACAACATATATTGTCTTATAACTCATACAAATAGGTATACACCTAAAAACAAAACATGGGCTTAATGTAAATTAGTTATTCAAATTAATACATATTTACGTTGATGAAAAAATTCCAATTTAAAATTCCCAAATATTGGTTCAAGAACAAAAATTGCCCTTTAAACCAATTTATTGGAATGATAAACTTTGAACAAGTGTATTGGTATGTTCGGCTGGACCGCTAATGAAAAAACACCACAGGGCGTACTGGTCAGGAATGGGTTGTTTCTTTGTACATGTATATAGCTGCATATTTTGAGTCATATTTTTATACAATTGAAAGAACACAGGTTTATTTGTATCCAATAAATGACGAATCACACCATGTCCATCTTTTAAATACTACTCTTAGAATTGATATTGTTGTGAAGTGGGAATGCACACTTCCCAAGTGTTTTTTTTACATTCAAATGGCAGAATATTGTTAAACTATTGTGATTACAAATGTTGTTTTATCCACAATTCAATGTATATGATTCCTGGAAACGTTTCTGCAGACAGGAAGCTTATTAGTATGCATTGCTGAACCTCTAAAGAATAACATCAAAGGATAGTATAATCCAGTTTGCGCTGTGCTGTTGTAGATCGCTGGATACATGGTGTAATTGAGACATACCATTATAAGAACATTAGTTTATCTGTTGACAACGCTGGCCTCACGATGAGTTACATACCATAATACTTTGGACACGAGCCACCCGTTTGTCAAACAGAATTGATTTTGGAATCAATCCCGTGTCTGGTTACTATCATAACGATATTGAAGGGTTTATGTTGTACATTTTCAGCTGATATCCACTATGTTGATGGTAATGGCATACGGTTTATATAAAATGTTACGTGTATGTCAGTCCGATTTGATGAAGAGATTATCTAGGTGTTTTGTTTCGATGCAGAACCTTGAAGACAACGAGTTGGCTATTTAAAAACAACAATAATATAGAGTTCCCCGCTATACCCCATACCCAATGTAAAAAAACACAACAATTGCCTATCTTTCTCTTAAAACGGTATATAACCGCACATACTTTCGTCTAGAAACACATGCAACTTATTACTTATATACTACATGTCACTGGGTTAGAATTCGGGAACTCATTCTATCGTGAGCCTCCGTAGCTCAGTCGGTAGAGTGTTGGGCCT
>JAUELC010252499.1:0-10423 GCA_031471745.1 Cryptochiton stelleri | reverse complement strand
ATGGGGAAAATAAAGACATTTCCCCAAATTCACCATTATAGTTCATCATTGCATAAATACAATCGCTGTTTGAATTTAATCTGCATGTTTAAAACATACATTGATTCGTGATAATGGTTTTCGATAAAGCGACCTATTGAAAGACCATGCATCCATGCGAATCTTTTATTGGAGTCATAACTCTACTCTATTTTGTGAAACTCATCAGGGGCAATACTTCTATTAGACATTTTCCCTGTTATAGTCCATCCTTGTACAACTACAATCGCTGCTTTCATTTAATATACATGTTTTAAACAAACACTTAGGTTGGGGCACCATAAATCTTATTGCACTTAAAATTGTATCTCAAACAAGCACACTATTTACAGACACATAACAAGGCAGATAATACTTTGCTTTAAATTAGCATAAATATTTGGACAGCAATATCACATAATGCATTTGTAACTTTTAATTTGTACAGCATAATGCACTAAACGGTAAAATATCAATACCAGCCAAGCAATTGCGATGCCCTTATACAAAATATTGACACATAATTCAAGTAAATCAATATTTTCTAATGCTATTTTTTGTTTTTGATAAAGCAACATTGAACAACATTCATATTTGTATTTTCATTACCTCTATTTTATAACTATTTATTTGATTTTTTCATTTATATATTTATGTATTTATTTGTTTTTCCTTTCTTTTCCTTTGCATAGCTAGCTCAAGGGATGTACTTTTCGCTTTCTTTGCATAGGTAATTCATGGGATACACAAGTATCCACTACCTGTCCTAATATAGTGAAAGCCGACGTTGAGTGTAAATTCTATTTCTGATCATCCTTACATTATTTTATGTTCAGAAATTCTAAAGCAGTAAAAGCTAAAGCCAGATTTGTATATTTTCTTAATAGTGTTAAGTTGGCACTTTGGATTATTAGTGTGTATGGGTAGTGATACAATGTCATACAGGCCGGTGATTGGCCTGTTTTTCTGTGCTTGTCATAATCCTTACACTTCAAAATGTCCAACAATAGAAACTAAGCTCCACAATAGCTGGAAGTCATTTATAAATTTCCTCCTTCAAACTTGTTGCATCGTCATTTTCTGATAATTATTGAACTGGTCTTGTTATTGTCAGGTAATGTTGAGCTTAATCCAGGACCCATGTCTGCAGATACATCTCTTAAATTTGTTCATTTAAACGTCAGTGGTTTAAAAAATAAACTTGATTTAGTATTATACTAAATCAACTGATCTGATTTTGATATTATTGTGATTACTGACTAAATTTGTATGGAGATTGCATCCACCTATTCGTCGTGACCTTGAAGAGTCTTTGGCAGCATCTGTATGTACATATCTCATCGTGTGTCGTTCTTGCTTCGCCCTGAGCTTGAGCATGACACGCTTGAAATGATTTGGGAGGCAAAGGAGACGAAAGAGGTGCCTTGGAACGTCCACCATACAGTTAAAAGCTATCGCAATATTATCAAATACCGATAATCCTACAAACTCTCAATATTTAAAAATTGCTTGAGACAGTCTATCTGTTTAGGCTACATGTACGTATATTGTATGGGTAACTCCTTTTTGAGTATTTACCGAGGTCAAAAATATGATTATGTTACGCACATAGTGATTGCACGTACGAGTTTAACGATACACTGCAAAATAGTTAATTTATAGAAAGACGATCAGTTTTGTGGTAAGAAATTATTTGCCAAACTCCTTAAACAGTATATACTTTATTTATTGAAAAGTCAATTTTGTTCTTATTTTTTTTTAAATATAGAAAACATGGCTCGAAGTGCTTTGGTCGATATTTCGGACGAAAACGACCAACTGAATATACCGGCGATATTCGAGTGAAACAAGTGCGTTATAAATTACATAGGTTTATTTTTATAAGGTAAAATTGTTTTAAAATTCCATTAAAACTAAAGTAACCACATACTTAAATATATCATAATTATCAAATTATTATGCATATAAATTTTTTTTTTTCTAGAATAGGTTCCATTAATATTAACAATACTAAGTCATGTAGGCCTACACATTTCAAAAACTTCTTGTGATACTTTTGTACATGTTTAAATATTAAATTGAAGTATGTTCCTAAGTCGGCAATGGCATTAAGATGACTTGGATTAACTGTGTCAATATCAAACGCCTACATTTGGCTTTATCATGTATCAATTGCATTTCCCACTGATCTTATCAATTTACGAACAAATGATCCTTATCCTTTAATCAATTCTAGTGTTTCGTTGGTGTAATGCTTTGAAGATTTGTGGCAGTATTTTCGTGATATATATATTTGTTTAACAAATAACAGTAACATTTTGGATGGAGAGCAGAATGTAATTGTTAAAAAACCACAAGTTGTACGCCAGAAAGTGGCTAGACACATATTTTATGTGGTCTGGGTGATATTTAAAATCACTCAAAGGGACACAAATCAATTGGCTGGTCAAAATAAAGCATCTATCCATAAATTATTAATTGATATGTAAATTGGTTAGATATATTTACTGTTATCATCAACGGAGTTAAACTTAGAATTAATTTTCAATGTAATAGCCGTTTAAATCTGTTGTACAATTGTGATTGGCAACGGTATAACTTTTGACATTACAGGGACCATGTTTTCGTTAAGATGTTCCGTTTACTTTGTAATTCTATATCAAACTAAATTTTTTTTTTCTTTTAAGCTTTTTTTAATTCGGCTGCAAACCCCAAACCCGCATTTTTCGGCCAGTTTAAAGCTCAAAATTAAAGATGTGCAATTCAAATTGCTACATCGGCAGATCGCAACCAATTCGTCTCTTGCTAAAATAAACTTAATTTACAAATTACAAGTTTAGTTTTTGTGATCAGGAGGAGGAAACAATAAGGCATTTATTTGTTTCGCGTGGGGTATCTATAGCAACGTCGAATAACTTAGCTTTGTGGATAGTTATAACTTGTAATGAGACAGTTACGATGAATGATTTGACGATTTTATTTGGTATACCCTTAAAACATAAGCTGTTAAATCACATACTATTAATGGGTAAACAATATATATATATATATACTTGTCTAGATCTACAAAGCCATTACCTAATATTAATGGTTTGCTAACAATAATTTCTACAGAATATTACATAGAAAAAACATATTCAATGCTAACCTTAACACAAAGCAATTTGATAAGAAATGGCACATCTACAGAAATGGTTTAGACAGTTAAACAAAGCTACAACGTTTCTAGTTAAATGGTAATTTTGTTCTCTAATAGATCAATTACAGTGTAATCAGATATAGTTTTTTTTATTCATATGTTAACCTTTATTTGTCTATTTATGTTCTATTGTCTTTAGATTTCGTGTTCTAATATTTATCTAATGCACTATTTGTGTATGCACTGTCCGTGTTTCTATTTTTTTTGTCTTTAGTTTTGGTTATTAAAAGCAAGTAATGTTCTAAATATCTAAAACTGTTATTAAATATTATGTTATATACATGTTTGTAATGTATATGTCATCTTACAACTGGTTAATACAAATATATAAATTTAAAATAAAATTAGGCCTAAGGTTTAATTGAATGATTTTTCCCTGGAATTAATTTAATTAACCAAGAAAAAACTATCTCTCGACCACAGTTGTTGACGTAGCTCGGCAAAGCAGGTCGTGCGTAAGCACGCTCTCACGGGTTTGCCCCCTGGAAGACAGGACTGACCATTCTGTATTCATTTCATTGTGCTGGAAACCCTGATCCAAAAGTGAAGAACTGCAATTAATTATTTCATCTACAGGAGGCTCAACTGGAATAACATCTTATTGGCTCGAATTACGAAGCCATTTACAGATGTAGCTAGAATACTGTTTCTGGGCTGTATCCCGCAATGACACTCTAACGATTTGTTGGTCATCCTGAGTTGAAATGCCGCTCTCTAAATATGTCATTTAGAAGTACGAACTTCAATCCTCCTTTTGGAAGGTGCTCCCGGCTGGTCGTCTTATGTTTTTTTTTTTAGTTTTTTTTTTATATAGATCTTCGCGCCTTTCATATAAAAATGACAATTTCCGGTTTAATTATCCGGAAAGCTTAACCGAACAAGGATAACGGAGGAAAGACATATTCTGAATTGTGTTGTTTCCAAGAATGACAAAAACTGCTACTGAAGTATAGGGTCATTTTGTCATGAGTAGTAATTTCTTAACTTGTAATTGAATCGGGAAGGAAACACCTAGATATCTGGTCATCCTATATACTTAAAGACTTCTGTCAAACAAAGACGTTTCTAGTGACCGATTTAATTACCTTCTCTGCATCCACTCTGTCAATCTGCCTCGGTGTTTTCTACCCCAGGTGAAAATCCGGCCATCAAATGAATCTGTATGGTATGGCAAAATATGCAAACGATCCTTGGAAGCTGTCTGTATGTTATTTTCACACCAGATTAGGAAATGTTTCCAGATGTCCGTTAGAATTATTTTTTACATCAACAAGTCCTGTTTTCTATTTTAATGATGCAGCTTTATCACACTATCGATGGTTACTCTGGCCATTGGTCAAACCTTATAAACTTGAAACCACTAAACGGACCACATTGGGCGTACATTTGACGTTTTGCTAACAACATGTGGCAATAGTGGTTGAAGTTTACCGTTCTGGCTGGGGTTAGACGCATAGTAAAATTAGCAGAGTTCAGAATTAATGTCAAGTAGATCACCTCTTTAAAGGGTAGGTAGCAAACTGGATATTCCAGGATCAACAATAAAAACTTCTAGCATAGATTGGTGACCGTATAAGTTACATTCTGCTTGTTCGCCAAATAGTAAGGGATAATCTATGCAGTTTGTGGTCACATAACCATTTTATAAAACTCACAAAAGAAAAAGAAAAAAGTGAACTTAAGCTATTTTGGTTAAATCCATTAGGCATAGCACAATGTCGACATAACCTATAACCCCTTTCATTGGATAAGATATTTTCTATGAGGTAGATGAAACACACTCGTACAGTAAGCATCTATCCAGTTTATTGTGCACATGAAACACTATTTTGAAAGAAGAAATAAGGCTGTCTGCAGTGATTCCATTTTAAAATGTATGTAGACTACTACAAGCCCTGTCAAGATCCATTAGATCAAAACAGATACGAAATAAGCGGTTAAACAAAAAAGTTGAGATAATTCGACATGGATGTCAAGTACTGACCTCAATGACAATTTGTGGTAACATCTGATTTGGTTGATTAGATATATGTGTATCTACCATGTTTATTTATCTCTATTTTATAGCGAATTGGCACAACTCTTTGTATTGGAGTATATTGAAACACAAGAGTCCTGTTATATTAGCCGATATATAAATATCTGATTTAACCTTTCTCCTAAAATACAGGCAGTGAAATAGATTCCCCAGCATACATGTGCATTTTTTATGTGCATAGTTTTCCAGATCAAATTCTAATGTTGCGTGAAATACAACAGTAATGCAGCAATTGGAAACTATATAATATGGGTTGGCGTTTGACAAATCATTGTAGAAAGATTTCTGAATTTTAACCGTACGGTATTTCATGAAATTTTTGTTGTGTACATATGGCATAATAACACTTAACGCGTCTATAGCCAAACACACACTGGAATAAGATGAAATTATGCTTACCTTATATTTTTTTCTAAACGAACAAGTCCCTGGCAATCTTTCTGAACTGGTGTGTTCCTTTTGTGTTGTCGGATAATCGGAATAAGTAGAAAACTACGTCGATATTTATATATTCTAGGATAATGTCATGTGACATATTATTAAATATCCCACGTGTTGTTTTTATTTAAATAAATAAAAGTATGCAATAAGAATAGAAAAAGTTTCACCAAAGAGATACCGTTTGTGCTTTTGTCTTTTTGAAGTTATTCATTGAACGCTTTTTAAGAAATATGTTTCCATCATGGTTCAGTAAGCATATTTTTCAAATCACTCGACATTTTGTCTCAGACAAAACAGATCCATATTGTTTAGACAATTGCTAACGGTATTTTTATTCTGAAGTGTATGATTACACCATGCACCATTGATTGCAATTCTCTGCACGTGTAATTCTTTGTTAACAACTTTTACAAACCAAACTTATTCCCAGGGGAGCGGGGATCATCGCGCATACTGCCAACCACTAAAGACAGTTACACTGCATACAGTTTATACTAAGTGCAGTTGAAAGTAAGTACACAAATCTGGCTGAGGATTCTATTTGACCTACACAAGTCGTTTGGCCGAAGAGGATAGCCTACACATTTGTGATACACAATGGGGGAAATAAAGTCATTGCATAAGTACAATCCCTGTTTGAATTTAAGCTACAGGTTTTAAATAAATCAATAGGTTGGACACAATCAATCGTATTGCAGTTGAAATTTATTTCAAACAAGCACACTATTTACAGACAAATAATAAAGCAGATACCTATTTGCTCTAAATTGGCATAACCATTTGAACAGCAATATCAATCACTTCATGCAATTCTAACCTTGGATCAGTAAACCATAATATACTCACAGACAAAATACCAATATCAGCCAAACAATGGCTATGCCCATCAAATAAATATTGACAGATAATTCAAATGGATCAATATTTTCTCATGCTATTTTTTATTGTTGACAAAGCAACATATAACAATATTTCCCTTTGTATTAATCATTATCTCTATTTTTTAAGTGTTTATTTATTTGATTTTTTTATTTATTTATATACTTTTCTTTTCTTTGCATAGCTAATTCGGGGGATAGACATGTATCCACTACCCTTCCTATGTAATGAAAGCCATTAGATACTACAGGTGCATCGCTAAATTTGTCCATTTAAACATCTGTGGTTTAAAGCAGGATACGTTCGGAATTATTTGAGTGGTGTTATACGTCAAGCTAAAATCGGTGATAAATAGTAATAGGTAAACAAGACTCCAAGCCCTAAAACCAGCATTTATCGGCAAGAATACAGCTCAAAATTACCAAAAAAATGTACAACAGTTGTATAAGTACAGTTAACACATAATGAAGAAAAAAAAAAGCATTCTAATTACATATAAACAAATTCTGTAGCACCCCGTTTGCTGAACAAAACGATTCTTCCTGGCTTCCAGCTGATGGCCTATCAGAGGCTTTATAAAATAAAGACATGGGCGATGATGTCTTGTTCGAGAAGTTTGCAATAGATCAGTGAACAAAAATGTCATTGACGACTTGCTAAATGGCATATGAAGTTTGTTAAAATGAAATAATGGTTACACTCTCTCTCCAGACAATATGTTTAAGAGCAAGGTAAGATTAAGCCTTAGGTTTCATTGAATGATTCTATTAAATAAGAAAAAGTTCTATCTCGATCCCAATTGTCAACGTAGCACGGGTCCCCCCACACACACATCGGCAGTATAATGGAGGACACAACTGACCATGCTGTATTTACTGCATTGTTCTGCAAACCCTGATGTAAAAGTGAAGAACGGCAATGAATTAGATACTGTCTCCTGGCTGGTCGTCCACTGGTGTTTTGTTATTAGATCTGCGCGCCTTTAAAATAAAAATGACCATTTCCAGTTCAATTCTCTGGAAAGTGTTACTGAACATGGAAAACTGGTTAGAAAGGCATACACTGAATTGTGTTGTTTCCAAGAATAACAAAAACTGTTACTGCAAGCCGTTTCTAATGACCGGTCTAATTATCTTTTCGACATCGACTCCTCTGCATCCGTGCTTTATTCTATCTCAGGTGAAAATCCGGCCATCAAATGAATCTGTCCGGTATGGCATAGAATTCACAAAAGTCGTGCAATAGCATTACAGCATACCTTCCTCTTCGATTATTTACTTAAGGCATTGCAGTACTTTTATCCATTTCATTAACAATATGGCACTCGCCCATATGACGAAAGCATAACAAAGCTTCCTTTAAGATGTACAGCTGTGAGTTCTAATACTTTATATGCTACTGTGCTTCAAATTGTTACCAAACACTTCCTGCGGAGACATGCGCACTTGAACCGACCCACCCTTTTTAAAAACATCGGATGGTATGACCAGGCTTTTTTAAGTTTGACAAAATTTAAAAAGATATTTGGGTGTTCAGAGTAGATCTTGTTTACAGATGTCAGTTAGAATTGTTCTTATATCGAATTTTAATTTCTTCTGTTAAATGATGCAGCTTTATCACACGGCCGATGACCAATCTGGCCATAAGTCACTACTGGTAAACTCGAGACCAATTGTAAACCCATCACTGTAGCCAGCTTTGTGGGCATAAATTGGACGTTTTTCTAACAACATGTGGCAATAATTGTTTAAGTTTACCGCCAGACGCATTGTAATAATAGCAGAGTTCAGAATAATACCGGGCCCACGGCGTGGCTCAGTGAGCGTGTCTGACTTCTGATCTTTCTCCAATGTACGGTAAGGGTTTGAGGCCCCCAGTCGACCACAGGTATATGGGGGAGTGACATGAGGTGACTCGGCTATAGCGGGTGGTATTTTTACGACGTTTCCTCCCGGTTCACCGTTTTAAGTAAGGCAGAACAAGAAGTAGATAATCCGTTTTCATATAAGTGAAATACTCTTGAGTACGACATCAAACACCAATCAAATAAACAAACAAACAAAACAGAATAATGCCTCTTTGGAGAGTAAGTAACAAACTGGATTTTCCAGAATAACAATAAAACCTTCCAGCATAGATTGGTGGACAGTATTAGCTACATTTCGTTTGTTTCGCCAAAAAGGAAAGACTAATCTATGCAGTTCGTGCTCAAATAACCATGTTTCCGCAAAATATTTGACATGGATGTAAAGTACGGAGCTCAATGACACTTTGTGGTAACATTTGATTTAGTTCGATTAGATAGATGTGTATCTACCATGTTTATTTCTCTCTATTTTATAGCGGATTGGCACAAATCTTTGTATTGGAATATGTTGAAACACAAGAGTCCAGTTATATCAGCCGATTATACATATCTAATGTAACATTTCTTGAAAAAATACAGACAGTGTGACAGATTCCCTTTTATAACAGTTTTTGTTACCAATTCCAGCTTACATGTATTTAAGTGAGTTTTTTATGCATAGTTTGGCAGATCAAATTCTAGTGTTGCGTGGAAATTTTCTGTGAAATACAACATGCAGTAACCTTTTCGACATGAGAATGCAGCAAATTGAAACTATATCATATAGGTTAGCGTTTGACAAATCATTATCGAACGATATCTGAATTTTAGCCGTAAGGCATTTGCATTAAAAAAAATTTGTGTGTTTTTTTTTTTAAATTATAAATATGGCATTATAGCACTAACCTTAAAAAAAAATAATGCAACATGTAAAATGCGTTAATAGCCAGACATACACTGGAAAAAGACGAAATTATACTAACCTTATATTTTTGTCTAAATGGACAAGTCCTGGCAATCTTTATGAACACCAAGGTGTGTTCCTATTATCTTGTCCGATAATCTGAGCTGAGAACTAATTTCCATCGATATATATATATTCTAGAATAATGTCATGTGACATATTTTTAAGTCTTCCCATGTTGTTTTTTATTAAAGAAATAAAAGAAGTATGCAACAAGAACAGAAAACTTTTCAACGAAGATATACTGTTTGAGCTTTTCTCTTTTTGAAGCTATTCATTGGACCCTTTGGAATAAATATTTGTCCATCTTGATTCAGTAATCATATTATAAAAATCACTCGACATTTTATATCAGTAAAAACAGATCCATATTATTTGGACAATTACTAATGGTATTTTCATTCTGAAATGTATGGTTACACCATCGACCATTGATTGCATTTATCTGCACATGTAATTATTTGTTGACAAAACTTATTCCCATGGCAGCGGTTATCATCACGCATAATTTTACCCACTAAAGACAGTACCAGTGCCTACAGTTTACTAACTGCAGTTGAAAGACATGACATAAATCTGGCTGATAATCCGATTGTACGTACACTGGTCGTTTGGTCGAAGAGGATAGATCACACATTGGCGATATACAATGGGGGAAATAAAGACATTTCCCCAATCTCCCTGTTATAGTTCACCATTGCATTAGAAAAATGGCTGTTTGAATTTATTATACAAGTTTAAAACATACGTTGATTCTTGACAATGGTTTTATATGAACCGAAATATCGAATCACCATGCATCCGGCATAGTCATACCGCCGACCTGTGAGGACGCGTTTTTGTTGCTCTCCGTAAGCTCAGTCGTTTGCTCACTAACGCTTTTGTGTTGTACATTCGGTTGTAAATATCTGCTTTTTGATTTATTTCTTGTTTCATCTGTGTTTAATTGGAAGTTTATATAACGTTCGGTTGGATTAGGGGTTTTGTTTTTTTTTTGGGGGGGGGTTTTGTTTGTTTTGTTTTTTTGGTTATGGTGGG
>JAUELC010252393.1:0-10423 GCA_031471745.1 Cryptochiton stelleri | reverse complement strand
TAGAACTGTCCAGGCCCTATCTGACGGCTACTTTTCACTTAGATTTTTGAAACTTCCATATTGCATTCTTCTGTAAACGCAGATGTGTAACGTAGAAGAAAAAAAATGTTGATAAAAAATGAAGTTTCCCTCATTAGGTTAATTTTTGTTGCACTGCATGTAGTTATGTGTGTCTTGAGGGGGTGGGGGCATATTGTTTA
This sequence comes from Cryptochiton stelleri, assembly GCA_031471745.1. NCBI lineage: Eukaryota > Metazoa > Mollusca > Polyplacophora > Chitonida > Mopaliidae > Cryptochiton > Cryptochiton stelleri. The sequence goes on along the minus strand of JAUELC010252393.1, from coordinate 10,223 downwards.
GCAATCTCTGATTGCTTTTCTCTTGTTAAGCTTCATCTGGATACATATGTAGGGTTACTGTGGATCGCAATTACTGATTTCTTTCTGAATTTCTGGCATTTTAAAAATTCTTTCATAAGGCTTTATCTTTTAACCAATTAGCTAGAACCCAATTATGAACGGTATTTTGGATCATGATTATAGGCTGTATTATGGTTCTTGTTTGTGGTGTCCTGTTATGTCCTGTACTTGTCTTGTATCTCGTCATTGTTTATTGTTAGTAGCGTCGGGGGTGGTTTCCTTCAGCCATTGGTCTGGATAAACTTGGTAAAAGAGCTATGATCAATTATCTGCAGGAAAGGGCCTAGCACCAAAGGCTATCCATAAAGATATTGTTTCAACACTACGAAAGAATGTTTCTTCTTATGCCAGGGGCAAGGCAGAGGGAGCCTTAAAAAAAAAATGACCCCCATCCATGAAAGTTCTGTCGCTGCAAAAACACCTGAAATGGTTGAGAGATTTCGCGACACAGTGATGATTGTCTGACAAATCACAGAGCACTGAAGACAATTCTCAGGAAAGATACATGCCATCATCATAGAATTTCTGGCAATGAAGAAGCATTCAAGCCCATTGGGTTCATAGACACCTGACACCTGATTAGAAACGACGACCAGGTACAACAAGTCCAGTCTCTAAACCTTTTTGATCCTGATCCTGAAAACTTCTTGCGACAATTGCGACTATGGATGGGAAGTTTATGGCTTCTGTATTGTGGGATGCTGATGGAATAAAAATGGTACACTATGTACCTTCAACGGGGCAGACAATCACTGGAGCATATTATATGTTACTTATGAGGAGGTTTCTGGAAAACATTAAAACTTGGAAAGCTGAGTATCCTGTACACACATCAGTCGTTTCCATGACTACCATCAATGAATATGACTTTGAACATGATAACTCCCACCTTACTCTCTCGATCTAGCTCCATCAGACTTCCATGATTCCACCTGTTCAAAAACTTGAAAAAGACTCCAGCTGATACTCATTTTCAGTCGGATGATGTTTTTTTCTGGAAGACTTTTTAAACTGCTGTAAGGTGGGGACATCACATGTACACAACCGTCTACAGTGGATTCATTTACTTAGATAAATGAGGGTTGGTACAGATTACTGTACAGTGCCTTGGTAAAGTTTGAGTAAGAGGCAAACATCAGCTGGTATAAGTGTTCTCTTATAGGAATGAAACGCCCTATAGGGTTACACTGGTCAGACACAATATTTGGCAAAGTGTGTCGATGTAGAAAGAGATTATGTTGAAAAATTATCAATTTAATTCCAAAAGTTCAAGTCTTTATATCCCAAGATCAGAACTTATTTACCACATTTTGTATCCTTAACTTGTATCTTGTCATTGTTTGTTGCCAGTGATTCAGAGGGTGTTCCTACATCCATTCGGCCTACGTCCGTTATTTGAGTGAAATAACAAAAATATTATTTTAAAAATATATTTTTAGGACCCTTTGCTTTGAATCATGGCGTTGAACTTCATGAAGACGTTGTGGAGTATTCCAGGGACAGACTGGAAGAATTCAAACGGGATTGTGATGGTTTTGATGAGTTTGAATTCAGTGAGCCTGTGTTTACCACTGGGAATTGCCTCTGTTTGAATACCGAGTGCCGATTGTATGACCGGGTGTATTGTGGAGCAGCATGCCCTCCAGAGCATGAGAACTACATGAAAAACCTGATCAAAGTCGGTGGCATCTTAGTCATGCCTCTCAATGAACAGGTAATTCAGTTAATTTGCTTCTACTCCTAACTTGTATATGAGGGAGTCACACGAGGTGACACCGGCTATCACTGGTAGTGCATTTTACAAGGTTTCCTCCTCGGTTTTCCACTATATTTAGTAAGGCAGAGTAAGAAGTGGATAATCTGTCATCATATAAGTGAAATACCCTTGAGTACGACGTGAAACACCAATCAAACAAAAAACAAACAAATCTACTCCTAATTCAACCTGTTGTTTTATAAATTTATTTCTGCTTAAACTCTTACACATATTTCTTATCCAGAGGAATGTTTGGCCCAAAACTATCTTTTTTTGCCTCCATGGCTAAATTTTGGTCAGTTTGTTGTTGTTGTTCTTGTTTACAAAAACCATAATAGTCAAAAGACTACTGCTCAGCCAATAATAATCTGGACTCTATGAAACTTGCCATAATCTGGACTCTATGAAACTTGCCATATGTTAGCTTTTATAAAGAGCTTTATGCAGCCTGGTTTTTATTTTTATCCCCATAAAAAAATTACAACGGGCGACAGGTTTTGTCCACTTGGAGTGGGCCTTGTTTACTGAGTTCATTAAAAAGTTACAAGAAATTTAAGTAGTTCCATTTAATAGGCTTCCACCTTCAATGTTTATTAGGTGCTCTCAGAGCTAAGGAGCAACAGGAAGCTGTTGTGGCATTCTGTTATGTCCTGTATCTTGTCATTGTTTGTTGCCAGTGGCATCGAGGGTGGTTTCCTTCACCCATTGGGCTGGCACGCCGTCATATAAGTGAAATAACCTTAAGTAAACCCCAATCAAACAAACAAACACAATCTTAAACACTGGTGATAAAAATAAATTATACTTACCAATAATCAGGCATGAATAAGTTGTGAGCGGAACGTTTGGTTACTACAATGATATGAGCTTGTCCAATCGCAAACAAATGGATTGAAAGTAATATAAAAATGTCATGAAGATTATTTATGGTGGTTAGCTTTGTAAAGGTCGTTCACGGTACATTTAACGGGAAGACTTCCAAGCTGTAAGAGACATGTTCTCTAATCACCCTTTCAGATCGTACTGCTTGTTGTCGGATGTTAAATTAACCATGGTTTTTGTTCAACGGTCTTTTGGAGGCCATATGCATGTATAGCTATGTATATTTGATGGCGCCTTTCTGTAAGCACACTGCATTCCGTCTAGTTTGTGAAGGGTAATTAGATAAACTAGATTGGAGATTTGACGGGATTAAAACTCTGGATTATGTCGGATTGTGTGCAGAATTTAAACCTAAATCCGTTCTATGAAATCCTCCGTTCGCAACTAAGCTAGCTGTAGATAGCGACTTTCACATAAACATGCAGCATCGCAACATAAGTTAGATCGCTAGATCTGAACAAAATATATCTTTCTGTTACCACTGTGCACAGTTTTATGTATATTTGTTCTATTATAAACTCCCTTTAAATAACTTTTAAATGGAGAATTGAAGAAATAAACGATCGATGAGTACAAAAGGCTAGAATCACCAAAACGATATCCACTCGCCCTCTCGCTAAGGTCAGCATGTTCCGAGCGTGGTCATGCTGTCTTTACTAAGCGCTGAAGGAACATTATTTTCCCAACGGAGCGAAACGCTTTTATTTTATTGTGGTGTTAGTGTGGCTATTAACGGAAGGGGTACACCGCCATCATAAGTAAACATCAATCAATCCACTCTCAGTCTAGCCACGTTCCCGGATTTTGGGGGTAATGACCACTATTTGTGCCAGAGCTTGGTCTCGGAGATCTCGAAGTAGGGACTCCATGTGATTCAGAATGGGTACTCCTGGTCCTCTGTAACAAAGTGCATCCATTCATACTTTTCTCTTACTTTCTTCTTCTTTGCGCCATGATAATTATTATATACCCGAATCCTAAATGTATTCAGATTTAAGCGCTCATTTTTCAGAACAAACACAAACCAAAGGCTTGTAATTATTGATTCCTATGTGCTTATCAGGTTCCTGGTTATTAAACTGCCCGAAGGCAACTGGTTGACCATTAAAGGAAGTGAACGGCTTATATTTCTACAACCCGTCACCACGTAATAAGGTATATGCCATCAGTAGATGACATGTAACAACGAGAGGAAACTATAAGTATTGAGTAAAATAATGCTACCAGGACAACCTAGCGCTCCATGCCGTGTTGAGGTTATTACCGGATCTCTTGTATAGCCGATAAATACATTTTTCCCATAGGCTTGACAGGTGGAACTTTTAGATTTCCTAGATTATGTTCATGACTGAATAAACTGGTTCATTAGTACTGATTGGCACTTTAGATTCCGGTAATATTTATTTGAAAAGTTAATATCTATTTTCGTCATTAAATATATTAAACAAATTAAACAGAGCGTTTCCATCAGAAATCCCTGACAATTCATATTCATTAGTAATATGTATTAGAGAAGAAATCTCTAAGTGCGTGTTACAAAACAATCCCAGCGAAAAATGTTCGTTATGCAAAAAAGATAAAATCAATAAATCAAGTTGTGAATAGCAAGAGACATGGACTGCATTCAGTAGATAGAGCGGACAATATATGTAAGTATTTAAACAGTTGGTTTAATGCCTCAGTATATTTCCTCATTCAAAGGTTGCACATCCCTGACGAGTTGCGAACACGAAATTAATTATTTCAAAATGAACAACAGTTTAAATTCATGAAACTTTATTAGTAAAGTTAATTTCAGGAGGCAATATGTTCTAACTGGTTGTACTTTTCTTCGGTTCAAATTCAACCAGAAATATTTGTTTAGCTTCATTACACATTTGAACACATGATCTGTTGTTTTATTCTTGTCTATTTGCTTGTTACATTACGTTGTAGTCGGATCAAATTCAAGCAGAAAAAATTGATATACCTTCGTTACACATATGGACACATGATCTGTTGTTTTCTTTGTGTTTGTTACATTTAGCCGTAGTTAAGGTTATTTCACTAATTTGTCTAGCGGGCGAAGTGGGCGGCTGGAGGGAGCTTCGTGTTGCCCTGGTGCTCTCAGGGATAAGGGGCAACAAGAAGCTGTTGTGGCGTCCTGTGTGAAATAACCTCAAGTACGGCGTAACATCCCTCAAACAAAAAAACAAATCAAACGGGCGAATGAACTCCCGCAAGTGAAAAATTGCCGACGTTCAAATTTGATGCGCTCCGCTCTACAAATATATCGCTCATATCAAAACAAAATTGGATACTGAAAATGTGCAGATTGCGGGTCAAACACTTATGTTTTGATTTTGTAGATAACACTGGAATCGTCATCATAACAGCAACTGAAGTCTTATTAACAAATAAAAACTAAAAATGTCACATGCATGTTCACAAATACGTTTGGAAGCATGTTTGGCCAGTTGTACGCATGGTTACAAGGATAAACTTTTACTTATATAGCGACCAAGTTTTATTCGTCAATTGTATAAGAAAGACGGTATGTTTTATTGGCCCAAAAACAGCTCATCACATGGTCTTGCGAAGGTTTATTACACAAGACCTGTGCAGTGTTATGTGCGAACAAGCCTTACCTTCAGTGATGGGTATATACTTTGATACGTCAGCTTGGCCAGTGTGATGTGTTGACATATGACAGGTTGATATGTTGACATATGACACGTTGATATGATGACATATGACAGGTTGATATGTTGACTTAAGACAGAATGATGTGTTGACATATGACAGGGTAATATGTTGACAAATAGTGTTAAGGCTTAATTTTAAAATTGTTTCTGAACTCTGTAGTGGAATGTTATAATGAACAAAATTAAGCGTTATTTCGGTACAACTCACAGCGATTCTCTAAAAGTTCATTGTAAAATGCATGTACAAAAGCTATGTAGTACAGAAATGCTAAGCCGATCTCCAGACATAAACAGAGGGCATCAATAACGCTTGACTTAATTATTTCGGAATCAAGGAGTGGCAGCAAGGAGATTAGAAGGTAGGTGGCGCGAGACCAAAATCGACCGTATCTGAAAAGATCAGCAAACTGAAAGAGGAAAGTGTAAAAAGACGGCCAAAAAGTTAAAACGATAAGTTTTTTGTCTAAATAACAGAAATAAAACATGGAACAGAAAGGACAGTAGAAGATGACAGAGGCAAGACCTAAATGAACCATACCTGAAGCGATCAGCAAGCTGAAAGAGGAAAGTGCAAAAAGACAGAGAGTTGGAAGCCCTTGAAGCACAACTTTGCAGCTTAAAAAAACAAACGTACCAACAAGAGGTGAACCATATATCGGAAAACAGCGTTGAACACAAATTCTAAGAGGACAATCAATACACGTCTTTTTAAGATAGAAAAAGCATCCAGACAGATCGATGAGGAAAAAGATAGGCACCGTGTCAGGTAGTAATGCCATCTCTCCAACAGAATCCAGTTTACTCTACTTTGGACACATTGAGCTCAATAATTAGAATTATAGGGGAAAAGTAGGATTTCAGGACAGGTAAAATACACTCCTCTTTGAATGATGGTCTTATCAAGTTCCTTAAACGGTCGGTGTGTATCACAAAATCTAATTCAAAACTATAATAATTGAAATATGTTAAACGATATACATCCTAAATTTGTTGAATACTTACCTCTGTCCTTTTGAGTTTATGTCTCTTTTCTTTGTGATGTAGGCTTATAACCTCTAGTGCTGCTTATTGGAACAACGATTAACTATATTGTATAAGATATAAAAGTTGTAAAACGCCACAACGAAGCTGAAATATCGCCGAATGTGACGTAAAGCACTAATCAATCAATAAACCAAGCCCTAACATATGTAATCTATAATCGACCCATCCACATATGTGTCACAAGTTAGCTTGGAGCAGATTAAACCGGATACACGCGGAATGTGACTGCTCGCCCACATGGAACTTAATGGATTGGGTATGGTATATTAAGAATACTAAGTTCCGTATATATTACATCTCCCACTGTTGGGATATAATCTATCTGAATGACTTCCTGTTCAGGTTAGATGATTATAACCCCAACTAAACAGTGAAAAAGCTCTCCACTTTGCTTATGACGAAGCTGAATTCAACAATAGCCATTCTTAATACTACCCACCTTTGTCTATTTATATTTTCATTCCTGGATTGCTATGTACTATAGTACTTTAATCACATGTGTATATACGACAGAATATCTGTTGATGTCATCATTAATTGAAAACGATCGCCACAGGAGATTGGAACATTAGTATTGTTAATATCATCACCACTTCCTAAATAAACACTTTTAATGTAAGGGATAAACGATAGCATGCCTTGAATATCAGCCCCCAAAAGTGTGTATCTAGATGTAACTAAATTAATGCGTTTTCCATGGAAGTTAAAGTTTCGGATCGTAATACAGTTTTCTTTATTTTAGTGAAGAAAGTGGAAAGACATTTTCATGTACACAAGCCCATCTCTTAGTCTTCTTTGAACTTAGATGAAGTTGTTCATGGATGTTATTTATGTGTTTTCTGTATATATGATGAAAATACCATCAACCCTCAGCCCTAGCCCTAGTTGGAACTCTAGCTAGGCTATTGGTATTTATACTTAATAGTGTATGTGCCGATTGTGCCCTTGGTGACTCTTATCTCCTGTTTATCCTAGTCAGAAAGAAAGGAAACCACTTTAACATTAAAATTGTGAAATAAATGTAGACATACGACGTACCATTCCCATGCTGAAACGTCAATAATAAGTGTAGTTGGCTTTTGAATTTAAGATTGGCGTTTCTCGAGGAGAAAGAATTTTTCATATGCCTCGAAAAGTTGTCTGTTAAGATTTTACAGATGCAGACCTTTCGGAAACCATACTGGCAAGTATATTTTTGCAATGTTGGTTTTCAACACATCAAACTCTGTTCCTGACATTTTTTAGCTTTGCCTGCAATCCTCTGACTCATGTTCCAGACTGTACGGATAGATCTTAAAGAAAAGGAAAGACCACAGTCACAGAATAACGTGCATGTCATGAATTTGAGCGGGTGACAAGTTTAAGCTTTAGTAATGTTCAAGTCGAATCATCTCAGCTGCATGCACAGGCTATAATCTGTGTCAATATTAACACCATATGTGACGTTCGCAACAATAAGATCGTGTAAAACTATGCTCTTGCTGCTAAGGGAATTACCGGCTCTGAGAGGTTGTAACCATTCAAATCGACTAAAAAAATATAAGGTTTTCTGTTAACTGTTTTAGTTGGCTGAGTGTAATATAATAATTAGGGGGAATATAAATGTACCAAAGTGTTTGATGAAAAGAAACAGGAATGCAGCTCAGTATGGAGAGTCACGTGACTATGGAATAAGGATTACGTTAACGGCTATCGTCGGGAACACTTCTGTAATTGGTAATTTTTTCTACGGCCATTTTATGTTTGTCACGGGATTTCAAGTGGGTTTATTGTAGGCATGTGATGAGACATACTGGTTATAGGAATCAACTAGCAGCCATTGTCCAACTCAGTCCATATTTGCCTTACGTTCTGGTCTGATTTAGGGTTCACTTCTAGATGTTCACCCATGTTAGTTGATGGCCCAAACTCTGGGAGTTAAAACACCGTCTGTCCTTTTCACTTCGTTTGATTTCGCTGATTGATGTAAATAACTTCGAGGGATGCAGATTGCAACCATGATTAATAAATATATAAAGAAATGCTAAATTGTTCACGCCATAGCGTACCTGAAAAACCGTTAAATGGTCGTAGGACACTTATCAATCAATGAATCAATCAAAAATATGAAAGTTTTTAAATTTTATTTATTTAAAAATTTTGACGTTCAAGTCTATTTGTTGCAATTCAGTTGATTTCTCTTTGTGATGTTCATAACTTCGGGAGTTGCAAAAAAAAAGAATGATGGGTTACAATTATATATTAAAGCTATGACAATGTTCACGCCACCGCGCAGCTGTAATACCGCTGAATGAGGGGTAAAACACAATCAATCGATCAATCCCATCGGGATGAAGTGGCCAGGTACCCATCTACATCCCCTCAAAGACAAGAGTAACCCACTCAAGGTACCTCAATGGTGAGAGTTTGAGGGAGGATATAATGATCGTGTCTTTTCAACATGAAGTCGTCACCAGCATCCCGTTTGATAAATGTTTTTTGTTTGATATATTTTATTATTTTATTATTTGCTTTATTTGTTTTTATTGCAGTTGCTTAGTATCGACCCTAACAACAGAATTTTAGTCATCATCACCTGAGCAAGTTAGCCTCGTCTGTGTCTCTCCTGAAATAGGCTGGAGACGCGATGTGACTAACCGAGAGGAATACAACGTGCCTGATGTTTTCTTGATGTCTTAATGGTTTGTATTGTTTTGTTGTTGTTTAAAAAAGAAGACAGTTTTTGAAGGGGGTCATCTGGGTCTCATTGTAATAAGGACCAACGTATGTAGGTATTGGAGATCAATTAAAGGCAAATAGTTGGGAAATTAAGAAACATTTCAACATCATTCAATCGCGGTCCCAGAGTTCTTACCAATTGTGTTCTTCTACGAGAGCGGGCTGTTGGAGGGAGCTTCGTGTTGCCCTGGTGCTCTCAGAGCTAAGAGGCAACAAGAAGCTGTTGTGGTGTCCTGTGGTTGTCTTGTATCTTGTCACTGTTTGTTGCCAGTGGCGTCGGGGATGGTTTCCTTTACCAATTGGGATGGCACGCCGTCATATGAGTGAAATAACCTTAAGTACGGCGTAAAAGCCCAATCAAACAAACAAACAAATCTGTTAAGAGACCGGAGATGTTCCTGTCCAAGTACCGGCTGGTGCCAATACTGCTGCTGAGATCGCTTGGTTATAAACATGTTTGTAATAATTGAATGGATTTTAAAAAATCGTTCTACGAATCATGCTGTCAACAGTAACATTTTGTTTAGGACATAGTGAACTATTTTTGTCAGTGTGTTATTTTCCTTTTAAATTGAAATGGCTAAATCTGTAGGACAGTTTTCTAGTTCCATTCTGTTTATCATTATTTCAATTCTCCTTTTTAACAAGTATTGGAAACGGTGTTGTTGGAAACAATTATACAACTATTTAGATATCACCGTTCGTATTTTCCGTCAACCACGGAACACCAAAATGGCTAAAACATCCCGATCGATGACCGGCAGAGAAAAGTATCAGGGATTCATATGTTTATAGTAGAGATAGAAAAACTGTATTTTCCACTCGATTGATCTCGGAGCCAGATCGTTCACCAATGGGTTTGAAATGAAAGCTAATATAAATATCATCACTTGTTACTATTCTAGATGTTCTCCTTAACAGCAACGTATTTAAATCAATAAAATGCTCGAAGTATTCATCTGATTTATGACACATGAACCATTCTAATTACAAATCTGCCTTTTAGATAATGCATATTGAAAATCCGCCCACATCTTGAGAACAATGTCCTTACACATATCAATTTTATAATTTGTAGT
>JAUELC010252282.1:0-10424 GCA_031471745.1 Cryptochiton stelleri | reverse complement strand
ATGTAATACTATTATCTACCATAGCATTCACATACAAATGAGAACACTTTTGAAGTACATGTAATACTATTATCTACAACGGCATTCACATATAAATGAGAATACTTTTGAAGTACATGTAATACTATTATCTACAACGGCATTCACATACAAATGAGAACACTTTTAAAGTACATGTAATACTATTATCTACAACGGCATTCACGTGCAAATAAGAAGACTTTTGAAGTACATGTAATACTATTATCTACAACAGCATTCACATACAAATCGTCTATAAAATAAAGTTGTGATTTTTAAACTAAGTCTAATTTAATTTAAATTCAGTTGCAGTTTCTGCTATTTGACAGTTCTCAAAAACACCTGATGGGTGTAAATGAGGTTTCCTCAAATGAATAAATCCGTAAGTTGCCTCCATACTTATAAAGTGATCATTGTATTAAGTTCTGGTCTTAAAGGGGCAGAAACATGATTAAATCATTATGATTAAACAATCAATCATTGACACCTGATATTGGTCAAAGATGTATTTACATTTAATAGCCTTCGAAATCAACAAAGGCAACAATTACCAAACTCGAAGGTGTTCTTATAAATACTGTTATTGGGAGCTAGATAGATACATTCCAAATGTAATCCTATTGAAGGGAGCAATGGTGCGGACTATTTAAGTTGCATCTCCATAAACGATGATTTTTTGATCTGACATATTCGTCATTAGCTCACATGATGTCTCTATTCTGTTACCAAGATAGCTTTCTAAATTTATATAATTCAATATTTATTCATTGAAGTTAGATACATTAGTGGAGAGGGATTTGATCTTGTCCATTCTTTGATTTCCTCTTGTCCGTTATTGAGTTGCACACAGAAAAATACACGCATGCCTCTCAATCATCCGCTTGTGAAAAGCCGCAAATGACAAAACTGTCTCTGTAATATTCTAATTATAGTATCCTTTGATTTCCAGAATTAATTGGCATGATTTATTGATTGGTTTGATCAAAGTCAATTTTAAATTATACGTCGTCTGCTCTAATACTTTATTCCACGCAGTTTAACATACATTGTGTGTTAGTTTCATGCGCCTGTATTGGGGTGCTAATTATACATGACAACATATGCTTTTACAGTCGTTGAATACGACGCATCGACAACTAACTACAACAATGGCTTATCGAGCAAATTAATACATGGCGATTAATTGGTTGATTTTACTCCACATTCACAGGTATTTCAGACACGATGTACCGGGGACATGTTTACAATGGTTAGTCACTATATACATCTGTTCAAACGTGAAGTACATGTAGGCCTACCCAAAGTCATTTGAATCAAAAAGAGAAACAAATGAATTGAAAATAACAGACATATGTGTTAACATTGTACATATAACTACAAACAATATTTAAACTACAATATTAAAAAAAAGATTTTGCTGTAGACACCGATCAGTTTTAGGAATTTGATGCCAACATCGCCAGCAATGGCGCAAACGAGTCCTTCATAGAGAAGACTGTGTAGAACTGTCACCTGGTGAAGTCTACACCATCAATCAGTATGTGTTTGATATCATAGGGGCAGTCACAATATACACATTTTGGAGCATTTTCGTCTTCGTCAATTAGAACTCTGCATCCGAGAAACTTGAACGTGAGATGAGTGTAGCCAATAGGACATAGCGTTAGAACCACTTGCTCCTTTAGAGATAATCCATGAGAAGGGTTTAATCTGGCTTTCCTGGTCCCAGTTTAAATATCTATTTAGAGACGCTGGGCTGAAGATCTGTATAATATGTTTTTATTTAACACCAGTGTATATCGAAAACATACACACACTGACCAATATATTAATTATCACTCTAACAACCCAATGGCAGTTAAGAAAGGCATAATCACAACGTTAACTAAAAGAGCCCTACAGATCTCATCTACCCAACAGGCCCTAACAGACGAATTAACCCACCTGAAAGAAGTGTTTGTTAAAAATATTAAAATGGATAAATATAAGGCTTATAATACTGTTGGACTTTTTTCACAGGGTAATAATTTGTGTGTGTTTTGCACATGTTTTTGCGCGAAAGTCAGAGCCGGCGAAAGTCGTATGTGAACACCCTTTCAAATGAAACTATTCGATCGATACCGTAACTCATTTCCCTTCGTCTAGAGTTTGTAAGTTTCTGATCACAGGGAAAACGCTTAAGGGCGACCAGCTCATTTAGATATTCGGTGTAGTTTTTTTATTGAAACATCAACGCTTTGTGGTGGTTCATGTTTTTAACAAACAATTGTTAATGCAACAGCCAGTCCATGGGCTGGGGCCGGTTGTTCAAAGTTCTGTTAACTTAGCGGTCAGTTCGGTCCGATGCTTAAGATTGAATATCTAATATGACCTGACAAAAAGTTCTTTGTGACACCATGTCATATAACTTGTTGTTAGGCTACATGAATATAAGTACATTTATTATTGTGGGCTGTATATATAATTTTTTTTTATAAATAAAGAGAGAAAAATATGCTTGCCTCCACAGAGATTCGAACACGAGTTATATATCATTCCATAAAGCTAAGTTTTAGTTGAAAACATTAAAACTGCAGGCCTCAATAAGTCAGCATAATGATAGGGCCAATTCCTTCGTCTTAGCCGTAGCCTACATGCATCTCAACCCTTGTCAGAGGTTGGAAATCGATATATATATATATAGGGCCTATCTGATTATTCTTTAGATTTTTATTGATATATAAGACACAAATTCCTACCTCCTACTTTGTTTTCTGGCATTAAATTTAGGGTTTTATTCAAATTTTTCAACCGTGCGGATATGTTTAAGTTATCTCCCTTTGCAAAAAATAAAATAATATTGAAAACCGTCAGATAAAAAGATTGGAGGTAGGTAAATCAAAGAAAAATCATATATATATATGTAGAGGCCGATAAGAGCGACAATAGCCGTGTACATTGTGCTACATCAAGTATAATAACATCAGAACTACTTAAAATGCAGATTATCTATTCACTTTTTCAAACATTTTGGCCCTGCACATTATTACATCAAGTTCATCGAACTATCCAGAGCATTGTTTTACTTATCATATCAGTAATTGTGTCCGTCTGAGGCTTTGATATTAAATTCAACGAATCAATGAATGGAAGAATGAACGATTGAACGAATAAATGAAACATATGACCTATTGTCAATTGTTGTTGGATACACTGACTTGTGGTAACATGTAAGAAATGTGTAGAAGAAACCGTCTGCTGGGTTCTGATATTGAAGCAAAGCTAATTGTATTGTAGCAATCGATTTCCAAATTGACTAATTGCTGATTGACTTCAATTCGGCGGGGAACGGAAAAATGGTTGAAATAAAAAAAACCAAAATGGACACAAATTGAAGCCATATACCCGCCATGTCATGTGATCATGTGTTGTGTGCTGTTACTGTTTTGAAGCTCTAAAACTGTTCCACAAAGTGATCTAAATGCAGAAACTAATCGATGTTCAACTCGGGTTATTACAAATAGATCTGTAAGGTATCCAGTATAGTGCTGCGTTAAATGTCTCCTTATAAAAGGTTAAAGATTAACCTAATATAGGCTAAGCATAGCTAGTAATATGGTTTATTGGAGTATAAAGTATGCCTGTCAAATTCTCTAGAGAATGAACATTTTCCAGTTTCCATACTACATGTACATATCTCTAGCATTTACAGGCTCTCCTACTGGTATATACTTTCGTCTGTTAAAGATGTATGTTTGCTGGTGTTATTTTTTTTTTATCTGGTTTGTTCTTTACAGTACTTTATCCATTATTGTTTTCCCAACTGTTCGTGATCATTGCCTATATATAGAATAACATTTACAAAAACATACAAATCCATGGAATATTAAATGACTGAAACCAAAAACAATTAAAGCTGTAAAACCGCTGCAGCCCGTGGTGCTTTGTATAAAACCTCAAACGTGGTAAGAAGAAAAATTTATAACACAACATGGCGGAAAATTAAAAGTGATACTAAAGTGATACTCACACTATCATGTGACGTTATATAATTTTTATGAAAACATAAAGCATCAGCTAAGTTGTGATCCCTCAATGATAGAGAAATCAGATTGTCTGTACATTGCATATTTTCCGATTAATTAACCATTCATATTTTACCATTTTTGCCTCGTTTTGGCCTCCAATTGCATTGTGGAAAGGATTATAAAATTTAAAAATGCTACTATCTTGTTCAGCGTCATCGATTATATATGAAACCACGTTTTATTTGCTAATTTACGAGAATTTTGAAAACAGAGCATTTTGATTGGTCGCTGGAGATCGTATTTGCATAAAATGCCAAAATGTGTTATAGTCAAATTATGCGCCGTGGACCAAAGTACATCGATTCCAAGTTTCAGTTTGCTTGCTTAAAACGTCTGGCAGCAGTAGATTTTAAATCAAATTGAATTCGGTTATTATTTTCAAAAAAACAAAATTTAAATTTTATGTTTTAAATATTAGTCCAAATTATTGTGAAACTTTCTGAAATTTTACCGAGATGTCAACCCTTCCACTGTGCATCGATCCATCAAGATTCATTGAGATAGCTAGTGCCGTTTTAAAATGGTGCCCTAAACAAATTTGTGTACGCTTAACATTATGGTAAAGGGAAATATATATTTAGTGTATTTCCGTTATCACTTCTTTTTGACAATTGTTAAACCTATGAATTTATAATTCGTTATAAAAGCAAAACGGTTGGTCTAGTCTAAAAAATCAAATAGCTTTTTAAAAGATATGAACAGACTATGGCGGTTTTAATGGTGTAACTTTTGTCCTTTCCGGTTTATCCAGTTTATCCTGATAGACAGGTTGATGAAAAAGACCGTTCTAGATAGAGCTTCCAATCCTACATCCATTTTTTGTAGAAAAAACAATTGGATACGATTCCTTGTTTTGTCACTGTTTAAGCTTTGAACGTGTTTACGGTGTATATTGTGTTTGACGCTTCAATATGACGTCACTAAATGCGCGATTCTAAAATCCTTTCAAACTTGTTAGACATTATGACTTTGAACAGCTAAGAACAATTTCAGCTTTAAAGGTTAAACGGTTAAGAAGAAGAAAAGTTTTAAAGAAAAACAGTAAAATTGATGATGACGGCTAAACCATGTGACCTATCAACAACAAAAAAACGGGTTTTAAGTTAGTACTTACGGATTTTTTGGATAACATTTCCAACTACTCTTTAGCTATAGTGGGTTTGGCGGTCGGGCCTTAGCAAATTTGTCTGAATAATAATAATAAGACGAAACAGAACGATTTCAAAAGGGTTGTGCCGTAAACGGCTGCACCCCTAATTACTGCCACAGAGACCATGTGTACATCGTCAGCATAAAGTAAGTGGGAGACTGCTAACAAACCATACAAACAGGTCAAAACAGCTGGGGAACAGTTAGTTTAATAACGTTCGATCTGGAATCCGTACATACGAACGTATGGATAAATTAGCAAGAATGGATAGCCTAGGTTCAAACACCGTGTTTTAAAGTGGTAATGTTAGATGGAACACCTAAACTACTTTAGATACCTTAGATAGACAATTTTGAGACAGCCGACCATTATTTCCTTCATTGCCCTAGATTTACTGTTTGCAGACAAAAATTATATGATGATTTACGTGTGAGTGGTTACAAAGGTGACGTCGGCACTTCTTTAATATTGTATGGATCACCGGATATACCCGTGTCTCAAAACTGTGAGATTACTTTGGCTGTCGGCCACTATATAAACAGCTCTAGGAGATTTAAGTAACTCCTTCGAAGCATGCAGGTAGGCTTTGCCGGCTTCTTGCGGGCGACCACTCAGACCACTGACAATTTAATCTGTTTCCTATCTTGCTATATTTCTCTCATATTTTAATTCGTTTGTTTTTTTATCAAACATCAGTCAAACTGTTTGAATTGTTAGAAATTGTTCTTTCCACAATTGTACAGCTATTTGTACAAACTGTATATCCATCGATATTAATATTATGTGGAAAGAAATTATTAGTTATAACCAAAAATTTGTTATCCGATGAAGATGTACGCGATATAAGCCATGCGCTTACAGTGTACTGTTTGATAAAATAAAGTTTATAAAAAAGAAAGACAATTGTATTCTTCACAACATATTGTTAAATGTACAGTAAAACGCTCTGTATAGTTGAAGGCGACCCTTAAATTAGATGACTTTCAACTCCAAATGTTAATCTCTGGAATCTAAGCTTTGCTACTATAATACATAACGTGTTTAATGAACAAAGCTAATACATGATGAACTCTGCGTGAACAAAATAACAAACGTTTAACAGTTCCTGGGAGTGGGTGACCCTGAACTGTGAGCTTGTATGTGATCAACTTTGGCAATACGCTTCAGCGTGCCTCCCGGTATGCACACTGATATATGTATTGATTATGTACGGTGATGACACATTGTGGACAACACTAGGGTAATCAGAGTCAGATTGTGTACGCTTACAACTGTCACCATTCGATGAACTTCATTCTATATGGTGTCATTCTTAAGCTGTACAACAGCGAGAAGACGTTACTGGATTCAATATGCGCATATTTTAAAAAT
This sequence comes from Cryptochiton stelleri, assembly GCA_031471745.1. Lineage (NCBI taxonomy): Eukaryota > Metazoa > Mollusca > Polyplacophora > Chitonida > Mopaliidae > Cryptochiton > Cryptochiton stelleri. Next base: position 3,815 of record JAUELC010252282.1, on the reverse strand, counting down.
CAAACGAAATTGCGTTTCTGCTTCTCATGACAAATAACGTTTTACGCTTCATTGGCTTCATAAATTGTCCATGGCGTTTACAATTTGCATGTAAAGAGACTTATAGAGATTAATTAGATAGACAAGAAGTTCAAGTAAAAAGCGATTGCAACCAGGTGAAAATATTATCACCCAGGTGAAAAAGACTTTTCACCGAGGTGAAAAGTAATGAAATTATAATTAAAGTTTAAAAAAACGCTAAAAGCCTTATGTAAGCCCCAGTAGTACACATTTAATAAATTCACACACAATGAGATGTCGCCTGTAACATCAGCAGTTTTTGGAATTGTTCCCAATTTTCTATTTTTCTTAGAGAGTTCGGCAAAATGTTCAACTCTTCAACTTTTACATATTTAAAAGATGTTAAGCCATACTTAGTAGGCTACTCTTGATAATGGGTATATCAGCTACGTTTCTATTTCTTAAAGAGTAATTACATGTTTGAACAGTAATGCAATCTCATGAAGTTCACGGGCGGTATGAGGGAGCTTCCTGTTTGCTCTCAGAGCTAAGTGGCAACACGAAGCCGTTCTAATCTAAAGTCCTGTTATGTCCTGTGATTGTTTTGTATCTTGTCATTGTTTGTTGCCAGTGGTGTCGATGGTGGTTTCCTTCACTCATTTGGGCTGTCATGCCGTCATATAAGTGAAACAACCCTAAGTACGGCGTAAAACCCCAATCAAACAAACGAATCATTCTGTTAACGTATGAAAAGCCAAAATAACATTGATCAGAAAAAGCTATAAATGGGAAAGTATAGAAATCAATCATAAAGCGCAGTGCTCTTTCTTGTATTTTATTTCCATTCCCCTAGTATAAACTTACTCCAGTAGGTTACTTATCCAGTAGTACCTACAATCCCCTACTTTCAATACTGCGACTGACCCCCACAAAGTATTCACATTATCCAAACCATCTAATAGATATCCGTTAATGCTAAAAAAAAAAGCCTCGGACGATTTTACCCTCGCGTTGGCTGGCGAACATCCTGACGGAAGTACATCCGGTTATTGGCGGCTAGACGCAGACAAACCGTGAACTCGTGACCCACACGTCCGTAGATCAAGTGTAAAGGAATATTATCTTGAATTCCTTTCACACGTAAAACAAGTTAAAATGATTATATAACATGAAGTTAATAAATATAGACAATACAATAGACAAGACACACCAAACTAGGGTTAAGAAATACATTTACATAGGCGTCTACGCGATCCTGATTACATCCTAATCATATATAAACTGGATGACCGACTCTGTTATCAGAACATGTAACAGAATGATGGGATCAAACACACTCATCGATATTGTGTTTTTTTTTTATCAACAAATTATTTCTCCATGCAGATATGGTTAATATGATATGATATTGCTACAGTTTCACACAGACGATATCAATTTGTGCTTGCCTCTCTTCTCCAAGACAAATATAACAGGACGTCCGGATAAAAAAAAAATCCATGTTTTTAAACCAGAGATATTTTTCCCCCAAAGGATGTTCTCGAATCACCACAATAGTTGAAGAAAGCATTAAAAGCTCCTTTAGCCTTTGCGAGAAAACTATTGTATGTCACAGACTTATAGAAATCAGTGAGTTCAAATAAAATTATAAATTCAGACCACAAGGAACAGTTTACTCATCTGTGTATTTGATTCCGGCATAATTTGTTTAGCGGTTAAGAAAAAACATATCAATAATGAAGGAACTTTTGTGCGTTATGTGTTTTGTATGTATGTGTGTGTGGAATAATTTGCAGGGGCTTGACAAAAAACGGATAAAACTTGTCAAAATGTGATTAGATAATCTGCATTTTAAGCAGTTCTGATGTTATAATACTTGATGTAGCACAATGTACAGGGCTGTTGCCGCTAATATACCGGCCTCTAAATATATATATCTGATTTTTCTTTGAGTTACTTACCTCCAATCTTTTTTCTGACGGTTTTCAATTTTTGTTTCTCTTTGCAAAGGGAGATAACTTAAACATGTCCACACGGTAGAAAAATTTAAATAAAACTCTAAATGTAGTGTCAGGAAAGAAAGTAGGAGGTAGGAAATTGTGTCTAATGTATCCCAAACAAATCTAAATAAAAATCAGATAGGCCCCTATATATATATTGAGAGGCTGTGTTAGCAAAATATCGATTTCCAACGTCTGACAAGGGTTGAAATAGGCGGGGTGAAGGGCTAACACGAAGGAATTGACCCTATCATTATGCTGACTTGATGAGGCCTGCAGTTTTCATATTTTCAACTAAAACATAACAGCTTTTTGAAGAATTATAAAAAAAACAACAAAAATAAATCTCATTCACTTTGCTGCTAAAACCTTTATTTACTACAGAGATATATATGTGTTGATTGCATGTTCATTCTCTCGTTTTGCATACACTCAAGAGACACACTCGAAATGTATATAATCAAAGACACATCTCACTGGCACCAATGTGTTAACCCAAGTGTGAATACAACAAATATTGCTTGATTGAGTGGTGAAAGCGACAACCTACGAGACGCGAAGCGTTGAACGGGTTATCGCTTCCACCATTCGTGAGAGCAATATAATGTTTTTCAAACTTTACTTTGACATTTTTATCGTCGATATTTTCAGACCAGCATGACGTTATTCGAAACATGACATCAAATCATGTCGAATAAGTGTTATGTCATGAAATAACATATAATATACGTTCATATATCTCTTTATAATAGAAACGAATGTATGCGAGGCAAAAGAATTTGTAGTGAAAATCAAAGTATTATCTTATTCTCCCCACAGTTTAGAAATGAGAAATAAATAAATAAATAAATAAAGAGACAAATTAATTAGCAAATAAATAAATAAGTAAACAACGGAAAGGAAAATAAGATGAAAAGCATAACGAATGAAGAATATCAATAAAATAAACGTTTGAAGACATTAAACATTGTGTAATTCTCTGGGTAGGCTGGTGGGTAAATCACAGTGATGCAAATGATGATTCACATAACATAGCTGTGGATTTTAAGGGACGGTTTACTTTGTTTCCGGTAGTATCAATGCGCAAAGAGGAATCTTTTTGAGGAATTAATATAACAACATTCTGCATCTAAAATTATTTTGTTAATAATGGTACTAATGGTATTATCGCCAAAAAGTAATAATTGTAAAGTGACGTCACCTTGATAGCCAGATGCAACAATTGCTTCAACCAGAACCGTACGTTGCTGGATAATACAAAGGGCATTGCAGTAAGTAATGCTCCGCGGTTTATCAACTGTGGCCGCAAATACAATGTACGGTAGTGGTTATATTTGATTATGGAATAGGTAACAATTGCAACAGTTACAACCGCATAGTAGTTCGTTAGTTAAACGGCTCCTAGCTTTGTAAACATAGCCGAATACATACAATAGGATTTCCTGTATAGGGTTATGCACAAGTTCGTGCCATCTTGGAAATTGGGGACATTTCTGAGCATGGCGAAGAGGTTTGTAGGCTTTTTACGCCAGCGAGGGATTTCCATCTCGTATGAGAAACATATGAAGAATATCACCACATAAGTTATATATTGCAACGTGCAAGTGTTTTGTCCTTTTTATTGCTTTTTGTGTAAAATTACCGGCAATTCTTTCGCGAGCACTCCGAAAGCGAAAAGGGATTCCCCGTCTTTAAGGCGTAATTTCGAAATGTAAACAATGTCTCATTTAGATGAAAATTTGACAATACACACTTACACATGCTCTTAGACGCTGTGCCAAATATCATCGAAATGTGAAAACTAGTTATTTTGAA
>JAUELC010252175.1:0-10425 GCA_031471745.1 Cryptochiton stelleri | reverse complement strand
TTAAACAACAATAATTCGATGTGATTCCATTCAGAAGTTGGTGATCAAAAGTATGTTAAAAGAAGCGTCCACATGAACACGAAGAAACACACGAACTCGAGTCAGTTTTAATAAGTATTCATGGTAATTACTTGCCACCATATGTTGTTATACTACAAAAATATGAAACCTACCTCAATTCCATATCACACTGTACAACAAACTGTCACCATCTGCTGGTGCCATTTAATTAGACAGCTGTTGTTTTAGGGATTAGTTGCTGATGACGTACTACAAATCTGCGTCAATTTGAGTTCATAGGTCTGCTGCGAAATCCGTTGGGAAATTAGTCAAACACAGAACTAATTAACGTGGACAATTAAAAGTTCGCGGTTGGCATGGTAACCAGTCGCCAGGCTTTCCAATCCAGAGATGGTTCAATTGTTTTTGTGTAATAAATTTGAATACGCATGCGTGTTTATTTTTCTGTTTTGTTGTTGTGTGTGTTGGAATACGATGATAAATTGCATCCTCATGGTGTTTTTTGTCGTACATTTCTTCTTCTTTGTTCCTTAAAGCACCCGGTTTCCATTCTTGTACCGAATGCTTATTTCCGGTTACCTCCCTTTCCTCCGCGCTAAGGCTTTTGTGGATGGAAAAGCCATCTATACGACCATTTGCGCCTAATTTGGCGCTGGAAACAAAACTTGCAATCCATGTGGCTTCGCATCCTACATGAGTCATGGAATGAAATGCACACCACATCAAAACAATCGACATAGGGAATGTAACGGCAGGGAACATAGGAACATAAAATGGAAAAAGAAGAGGTGCAATGACGTAGTGTGACCAGGCCAAGGGTCAGCGGTCTGGCTTTGGCGTCCATCAGTTTATTCGATATCCTAGTCATAACATACAATGTATATCGCTGCACTAAAAGCAAAGGCCTTGTAGATACGAATGGTCCTGTTATGTTGCGACAGAACTAGAAATTATTAGAATTGCTCATTATCGACATGAAATAAACGTCAGATTAACCGCGAGCTTTCAAAATAAATAGAATTGTTTATTCAAAGTATGTTTATAAAATATTGTTTATTCGTCATGCTTATGTACAAATTATTAGAAAATATATGATGGAAAAGATATGAGTAAAGTCTATTAGACATGTTTTGTCCCAGTGAATGTATCAGAAAACTAAAAACGTATTGCAAGGTGAAATAATATGTAAAGAATTATAAATAACAGCGAACATAAACTTAAATATTTGAGGCAATAGGCTTTGTAGTTAAATTCTAGAGGTAAATAAAATAGTCTTTAGTGTTTTAGATTTACAAAGACAAAGATTTAATGTTTTTAGTGCTGTTCAATTCTTTTGGACCAGCCTGCTTTAATGAGTGCAAAGAAATGTGAATATGTTTGATTAGTTAAAAGGCTTACGTCGGAACGTGTGGACTGCGGTCGATTGTACACCGTTAGCCATCTGGCTAAGGGCAGTATGTTTCAAGCGTAGTCATGCTGTCTTTACTTAGCACTGAACGAATTTTTAATTTTCCAACGAGCAAACCACTTGACAATTTATTGTCGTGATAGTGTGGCTTTTTAATGTTGGAGTACACCACCGTCATATAAGTGAAATGCCCATGAGCACGGAGTTAAAACACCAATCAATCAATCAATCTACACCGTGATTAACATTTCCAGGATAGATGTCATGTCAGCGTGTTCGCTTACTTTAACCACCCGCTATCCAGACATTCCAACAACACACTTTATATCAATACACACATTGGAACTATAGATGTTAGATTATGTCACCTCGGCTTGCAGGTCACTCGACAAGTAACCTGGAAACGAGGACACCCAAACCATGACACTTTGCAAAAGGTCTTCGACGCTTAGTGACATCTCAGTAAATGATCTTCTCATCTATTCAGATTCCAGACAAAGTCAATCGATAAACCAGCTCTGTTAAATTGATCGCTTTGATTTACAGCCATGAGGCATGTATATTCCAGGTTAATAAGAGATCAAAGTCCAGAGTCCACTAGAGAGATATATGTGGTAGTGAGAACAAATTAAAGAGGCTATTTAATAGATTTTTATCGGCAAAAATAACACAATTTTGACCGTATGTCACCGGACAAGCACCGTATTTGTATGTTAGGTGCCGCTTTTGTGGGCGCTTGATTGGACAGAAGTTCCTGCGCCCTGGTGCTCTCTGGGCTAAGGGGCAACACAGACCCGATCTATTATGGTGTATGGCACTGTAAATTAGCACATTTTGTCTCGCTGCACCACATTTGTATCCTGCTTGTCTTATATTTTGCCATTGCGTGTAGCCAGTGACGTCGAGGGTAAAGCTACCACGCCGCCATGTGAATGAGAAAACACGCGCAAACAAAAGTTCTTAGAATTCGTCTCTATGGATAATGTGGATTGTGTTCGTCAGATGGAAGCACATTTAGTAGGCCAAGACGCTGAACAATGCAAATCAACTATAAACAAGTTAGAGCTGAAAGTACATCATGAATTTATGGCCTCCTTGATGGGTGGAATAGTTTAGCACTGTGGGGAATTGCTTTTGCTTAATCATGTGTGCAGAGGGACGTCAAAACCCCTGTTAAAGTTGGTATACGAGTTTCTCCTCTTGACATTCTGGAGATAATTAACTAGAGCTTAATGTTAAAATCTTGTCCGACCGTAAAGCATGTCTATAGTTTGAGAATTGTTTACTTTTGGGAACAAACGAAATAACATTGACATTTTTGGTCTTTTTGCGAGTCGAGGATGTCCAGTAGACTCAATTTAAAGGTGACATATGTCTGGTTTTTATGTTAGAAATTTGGCCGCTACATTATTTCTTTAAATTCTCAAACTTTATTAGGGGGAGGAGTCGGGTTGCATTTTGTAGCTTATGTACAAATTATTAAAAAATACATGACCGAAAAGACAATTTTTTGTCCCATTAAATCTATCAAAAAACTGAATAATTATTGCAAGGCGAAATACCATGTAAAGAAATATAAATGGCAGCGAACATAAAATTAAATATGTGAGGCTTTGTAGTTGAATTTGAAAGGTGAAGAAAATAGTCTTGAGATTTAAAAGGTGACATAGATTCAATATTTTTGTTAGTGTTGTTCGATTCTCTTGGACCGACCTGTTAAAGGAGTATAAAGAAAGGTGAATATGTGTGATTAGTCTATAAAGGTTTAGTTGGGCAATTGTGGACTGCGATCGATTGTACACAGTGGGCCCTCTCACTAAAGGCAGCATGTTTCAAGCATAATCATGCTGTCTTCACTTAGCACTGGAGGAATATTTATTTTCCAACGGACCAAAACACTACACATTTTTTCGTTGTAATAGTGCGGCTATTTATTGTTGGAGTCACTGTCATCATATAAGTGAAATACCCTTGAGCACGGCATCAATCAATCAATCAATCAATCAATCAACCAATCAATCAACCAATCAATCAATCAATCTACACCGTGATTAACATTTCCAGCATCCTGTCTTGTCAACGTGTTCACTTACTTTAACCACCCGCTCAGTTTAGATCAATACACATAATGGAGCTGTGGATTTTAGATTATTCACTTCGGCATGCAGTTCACTGGACAGGTAACCTGACACCAAACACAATGACACTTGTCAAGCGCTCTACGACGCTTAGTGACATCTCAGTAAAGGATCTTCTCATCTATTCAGATGTCAGACAAAGTCAATCGATAATCCAGCTCTGTTAAATTAATCGCTATATGACTTACAACATGAGACAAGTACATTGCAGGTAAAAAAGAGATCCAAAAGCCAGAACAGAGATATCATATATGATAGTGACAACAAATTTAAGAGGTTATTTAATTTATTTTTAACGGCAAAAATAACGCAATTATGACTTTATTTCACCCGACAAGCAACATAGTTGTATGTTAGTTGCAGCTTTTGTGGGAGGGTGCATGATTGGACAGACGTGTCTGCGCCCTGCATGGTGCTCTCTGGGCTAAGGGGCAACACGGACCGGATCTATTATGTTGTATTGCACTGTAAATTGGCACATTTTGTCTCATTGCACCACGTTTGCATCCTGTGCTTGTCTTGTATTTGTCGTTGGTTGTAGCCAGTGACGTCGAGGGTAATGCTATCACGCTGTCATTTGTATAAAAAAAAAGAACAAAAAACGCGCAAAGAAAAGTTACTGGAATTCGACTAGTTAATATGGATTGTGTTTCTCAGATGGAAGCACATTTTAGTAGACGATAAAGAAGGCAAATCAACTAAGTTAGAATAATAGTTAGAAGCAAGTCAGAACTAAAAGTACATCTTGAACGTATAGCCTCCTAGATGGGTGGAATAGTTTTGTCCTGTGGGGAATAGCTTTTGCTTAATCATGTGTACAGAGGGACGTCAAAACCCCTGTTAAAGTTAGTATACGAGTTTCTCCTCTGGACATTCCGAGTATAAATTACTAGAGCCTAATGTCAAAATCTTGCCCCACCGTAAAGTATGTCCATAGTTTGAGAAATGTTTACTTTTGGGAACAAACGAAATACCATTGACATTTCTGGGTCTTTGTGCGAGAATCCTCGACGTCCAATATGTAGTATATAGACTATATTTAATGGTGACATATGTGTGGTTTTTATGTTAGAAAATGGCCGCAACATTATTAGGATTTCGTCGAAATACTATTGTTCCCGTTCTATTTATTATTGTTATTATTATTATTTTCCGCCAACGTTTGTCACGGAATTCTCGTTAACAACTATAGATTCAAGTTTGATCTTTGGAATATATATTCAATGGAACGTTCTACACGGAGTCTCCCATAAGTTTGCTTCATTATAGTTGACCTAGTTATGCCGTGACGTCACATTGGGCACGATTTCTTTGACAATTTACTGCTAGTTGCATTCAATACTTATCTAATTCTCAAGCTGTGTTAGGGGGAGAAGTCTGGTTGCATTCTGTAGATAGCCTCTGTAGCTCAGATGATAGCGTGTGGCCTTTTTTTGTTGTAGGCCTATATCTGGCAACTTTTCTCTTTTCTCTTGAAGTGAATCAAATACCTTTTACTAAATGATATGTTTTTAATTATCTGTGGTATTCTATCTATATCTATACGCATGCATGTGACATCTGTCATTTTTACTACGCATGTGCTGAGACTACTGAATAATGTGATCCTAGTCGATAGAGGTCGCTTATCTTCTGCCAGAAGGGGATGGGCCGAGACTATGGCTCGCTTGTAAAGACCATCAATTTTTGTGGCTGTTGTTGTTGTAGTACTGTTACTCCAAAAGTGGGCTGCTGAATGAAACGGCTAAATGATATAAAATTAAACATAGAAAAAATTTGTGGCAAGACCGATTCATTTTGAAGGCAGTTAGAGGGAGAAAGAAAAACACATATAAAATGGTGACTAAGACACGTAACATGCACTAGCAAACTGCAAACAGCGTTAGTTGTTTTTAGGCGATCAACAAGACGGCTTGTCAATACTTAAGTGTTAGTCTGGACGAAATGGAGAATACTTGGATTCCCTATGGTTAGAACGATGTTATCCATCTGTTTTAATATTGTGAGACATACTTTCGCAGTGTGCTAATATAAAGAAATATGACATTTTGCGACACCTTGTCTACCTATTTACACATGAGCCAACCATACTTTTAGACATTCACAAGTTTAAAGTCGTACATTTGTTTATGTTCATATTCGTTGCTGCTGTTTGCTTGTGTACCAGCTTTTGGACGCCAATGTTTCTGTTGGATATCGATAAATACTATACAGATTTGCATTTATTATCCCCTGCTAGTGTAATTCGTTAATGTTTTTTTTGTTGTGTTCCTGGTCGTCATGACGACTGACAGCCACCTCAGGTTTGTCTACGAACGAGACAAACGTATCTTTGTTCTGTTAAATATTGAAAAAAATGAAACCTTGATTATAATTGAAAAATACATTTGATGTGAGTTTTCTTAAATCATACTCGGGGACGTTTAACTAAATGCTTCTTGTCCACAATGTGGAAAATCCCTATCAGAAAAAAGAAACCTCGGGGAGAATCGTTTGCCATAGTGTCGGCGACTAATCTTTATTGTATACGCCCCTGAATATTTTTTAAATAAATATATTAATCGTGTCACTGTTGTATCTTCAAATATATGAGTTTTATTTTACAAGCCTGATTTTATTTTACTGAAAAAACAGGACAATGTTCATGAGGGACGGCACTGATCTGACTGTCAGCCTCCAAGACGACCAGTAACATTTTGCACATTAACGAACTTTACCAGCACAGAATGCTCAGATTCAGATTCCTTTATTCACCACAATACGAACGTAAGAAAAAAAATAGTAAACATATTTCATAAATTATAACAGAAATAGGTTGCAAAGAACACGTCACATTTCTCCATAAAAGACCAACATTAACCAGGGACAGCGCTCCAAAGACGATTCCACCAACACTTCAAGTGAACTGACCCAAAACGGCGCCATGCTATCGTACCGACCATCCTTTTGGTGGTCGCTGATTGCGACCACAATCATGTTGGTCGGGTCGACCACCTTTTTGGTGGTCGTACCGACCCTCCTTTTGGTGGTCACTGATTTTGACAACAATTATGGTGGTCGCGTTCCGACCACCTATGTTGTGGTCGAACAGCGACAAGGTTTTTGGTGGTCGGTCACGAAGTTACCACGATTTAGGTGGTCGCAGGCGACAACATTTTTTGTGGCCGCTGTGACCACCTTGTTCTAACAGTGTAGGCTTCTATGGGCAGCGAGCGCCTTACACTAATATACTACACCCCACGAGGCTACTGGAAGGGTCTCGCCGCTATAAACAAAAAAATCGTCGCAGACAAAGTGAAGGTCTTCGGGGCGAAGGCTATCTGGCAGATTTACTTGCCTTTCCCAAGGTGGATCAACGCCTGAAAATCGATGTGCCGGGGCCAAGCGAGGTCCATCAAGCCGACCTGCTCTTTCCACCTCACGACAGCGTAGGGCGCAAAACGTTCAGTTATGCCCTGACTGTCGTGGACGTGGCTTCACCCTATAAAATGGCCGAGCCGCAGGCCAACGTACTCGGTACTCTTCAGCTTGCCAAGGACCTTCGTATTTGCCGTGCTGTGTTGCGGGTGGTTGGGCTCTTTGACCAAAGTACGCGGGGATTTGGGATTGGCGTTGTTGGCGTGGGGCCGGGATTGACCTCTCAACTATTGTCAGGAGTCTATCCGCGTAAGTAGCCCCTGTGAAAGAAGTTTTGTCAGCTGCTGAACTGCTGCATCCATAGCAAATATTCAGTGTGTATACCCTTTATCAACACGCTTATAAGTGGAAATAGCTGCTAGTCTCGCAAACTCCTTTTCCACAGCCCTGTGCTGTCGAAGCCATAATTTCGTCTTTTCATTCTTGAACCACACCTCATACACAGTGACATTTAGTTTGTTACCTCCTTACCGCAAGCTCGACAGGGCTTTGTGCGCGATCCCTTCCGTAGTCGGACAAGATGCACCCCACAGTACTTTCCCATACACCACCTGCGGCAAAGCTATGTAGAGCTTAAAATAAGCCATTGGCGCATTTTTACCCAATCTCATTGTGGCTTATAGCTCAGCTTCTGATAAATATATAAATTGTCTATATGTATATCTAAAATGAAGCAACCACCGCGCCGATCGACTATTTCTTTCTTCTCGGAATCGTATGCGGCCACCACACCCGACGCCCCTAAGTCTGACCTACATTGACACAATCGCCCCAAAACTTATGTACGCCATACCCCCCTCTACATTGCCTTCGGCCACAAAGTTGACCGAATTATTTATGTAGGTCGAGCCCGATCGGCCAGCAGCAGCAGCGGCGCCCGAACAAGTTTTGTACGCCGACGCCCCTCCACCAGACCGAAGGTATGCCTACTCAACACTGCGAGCTTATTCTGTACTCAATGCTGCCGTAAAACAAGTTTTGTATAGTGATTCAACATTAAAGTCATTATTAAATGCACGGCTTCACTGAATCTTTTTAAATATTTTCTTTTAAACTGTTAACTGTAGGTTTGAAACCAATACAGAGATATACATGTAGTTAAATGTTTTAAAGTTATTTCTTAAATTAAAATCCCCATTTTGTAAAGGTGTATCCTGATTAACGGCACTAGTACCACGCTAATAAAGCTTCTACTGTTTCCTTTGGATGTATTTCTTTATCGTCACAACAACTATCAATATACATTCCAGGAATACCCTCTTAAAACTGCCAGACACTCCCTTTTCAGACCAATGCTACAAATATCGGGAACGGAGAGAGGGTTAAGTTTTATGTTTGCCCTTAATTCAAACAACTGTTTGTAGACTGATATACAAGTTTCTGACCCGCTTTTATCCATTCTCCTATTTTTTTAATTTTTTTTTAATTTCGTCAATGACTTTTGGGATCCCCACACTTGAATAAGGTTCTGACATTTGTGGTCAGGTAAGCCACAAATGGCTTCCTAATTAAAAATTCTAATTTGTATTTTTCCATCATGTTCACGACTTCGAACTATCTACAAAACATAACTTGTTTTGATTCCGGCAATGAGCTATTAAACCTGTAGGACATCCCAGTTTTCAGACAAATCTCATATATAGCGCTAACAGAGAGAGCGTATAATTTTCATTGTAATTGCATACTGTTAAGATGCAAGTTTCTGAGCCCGATTTTATCCATTTTTCTCTTTTTTTTTCTTTTTTTTTTAATTTCATCAATGCCATTTGTGGCGCCCTCTATCTGTCTTTCTTTTTTTGTTTTGTACTCTTTGTGCAAATTGCTGTGGAGGATAAGCTACTTATAGCTATCGGATTTCGCAAAACATGTATACCTTACAGACAATTCCAGCTTATCCCTGTATATTAGAACACTGTGACCATAAAATATAAAGGCAGAACAACAACAAACAGCAGTGAAACTTAAAAACCAGTCGATTGTCACGCAACTCACAAAATACCATATTCAGGCACCACACCGATTTTAACGTGATGTAAACATATCTCCTCGAGGCCCTGCCAGGAGCGTAACTCTGGATCGACCACATCCCCCAGGAATACCGGCTTAAACTGATGGTCCACGGATCTCATGTAACCAAGATTAGATGCACGAAATTGCAAAGGTGATTTCCTAAAGAAGAAGAAAACGCTCGACTAAAGTACGCCTTAGTAAAGCTCGGCCTACCAAGTTCAACTTTACCGTCCCTAGTGAAAGGTCAGGTAGAAATTTGAACTTCAGGGATTTAATATTAATATTCAAATCAATTAATACTAACCCACCCTACGAAGTGGAAGGTGGCAAGATGTGCAGGCTACAAGTAGCTTTTGTTCCACCATAGAAAACTCAGAGTCGTCTTGACGATAGATTGTCCTATGTTCGGCGACATGCCGTAAATAGAACCCTCATACTACAATTTGGACATTGCCAGGGGATTAAACACTATAGCACTCTTCCAAATATGTTTCGGGATCGTTTGGCCCGTCCATTTAGAAAAGACTTGACTTTATCATCCCTATTCTGCCAATTCTCTACTTCAGGTTGTGATGACCTGTGCTTATCCAGTAAGCAAGCCTTTGTCGACACATTGTCGGTTATCCGTCGGCTGGTCTGCATCGGCAAGCTGCCGTCAACCCAATAGCGGACCGTCACTAGAGTTTGTCGATTGCATCTCAGGAAAACTCCGTAGGCATGCCGCAGGGGGACCGACAAATGACCGCAATTTGTCCGCAAGAAATAAAATTAGTTGTCTGTTGTCATTTTTAACTAATTATTCTTTAGAAAATTGACTAAACTTCAGTATATTTGTACTGTTTGTCACGTGATTATAGCAGAAATATAATATTATTAAACAAATCCGGAATTACAAAAGTTGCCTGTATGGGTCCACGGTTGGACCTACGCTTTGATTAAGTGCGCCTCCTGGTGGTCGTATAATTACCCACAATTCGGCCTGCAAAACAACACGGATGCCGAGGAATCATCGACAGGCGGTAAGTGAAGATATTTTTTGTTCTGTTACCATAATATGATGCCTTTACTGCGTGTGCTTACATCTTAAATGTACCTAACATTGTTATCTCAAAACAAGTAACCCAGTACTAGAATGTAAATGCTTCAAGGCAACTATATTAAATTAATTCATGTTGTCGCGCTGACTCGATCCTCAGCCGTGTCGTCTGCTTGACCGTTCTGAGCGGGAGAGCCCAGAGAGGCTTGCCGATGGATACCCGACAGAATGCCTACATAAACATACATACATTTACAATTTAATTTTTTTTTACCTTGCCTTTTGTAAATGTTTATATTACATAACCCAATATATTCATCTCTTTTTTACAGTAAATATCAGGATAGTCTTATACATGACAATCTCTATAGCTGCGGACTTAACATCCTTATTAT
>JAUELC010252174.1:0-16647 GCA_031471745.1 Cryptochiton stelleri | reverse complement strand
TACTTTCTGACCTGCCTTGAAATTACGTTCAAAAGATTTGTTATCATATTTAGTTTTCGTAGAGATTTCAGAGGATTTAAGATTTAATACCGATGAACCCATAAATGCTGATAAGCGCTATAACCAAACACAACCCAACTGTAGTAACACTTTTTCAAAAACACAGCTCACTGCTGAGAAACATAACGATCCAGAAATTTTGTTTCTATTTGATAAAGCTGTTAAAGAAATTAGTTCAACTCCTTAACTGCTTTATCAAATAAAAATGAAATTTCTGGATAGTTGTGTTTCTCAGTAGTGAGCTGTGTTTTTGGAAAAAGTTTTCTTAAAGTTGGTTTGAGTTTGGTTATAGCGCTTATCATCATTTATGGGTTCATCGGTTTTAAATAACTGTGTAAGAAATGTGTCAGATTCGTCTACCGCGGGGATTTTTCGTGTTCATTTACCCTTTTCAGGGCACACGCTTTTAGACACAAACCTGGTAACAGCACATGATGAATATAGATTCGGTATTTCTTGTTCATTTAAGCTTTTAAATTAGCTCCGCTGCTTTAAATGCTTTATCAAATAAAGAAGAAATTTCTGAATCATTGTGTTGCTCAGTAGTGAGCTGTGTTTTTGAAAAAGTTCTATTACAGTTGGTTTGAGTTTGGTTATAAGGCTTATCAGAATTGATGGGTTCATCTGTATTAAATAACTGTGCAAGACATGTTTCAGATAAGTCTACAGCAGGGATGTTTTGATGTTCAGTTTCATTTTTTCTGGTAACAGCACATGATGAATATAAATCAGGTATTTCTTGTTCCATGGGGTCAGGTGTATATTATAAGCTAGGCCTATTAGTAATGAGTGCATTAACACTAACTGTATCCTGTGCCAAATCGCTTTCCAAAAGCAGGTGAACACCTTCAAAAGTAAACAAGGTCGAATGTGAGAGCCCTAAACCGCTCTTTATTTCAAACTACAATAGCTAAGCGGGCCCATTGTTCAATGTCATTCTTTGCTTTCTTTCAACCTGTTGTGATTAATATAATAATCAACCATCTTATCGATCCTATCACTGATTTGTGTCATAGATTTCAAACCGCATTACATATCAATCGGACTTTTAATGGTAAATTTTCGCCCGAGTTTTCAATGTCTTGAACTATTTTCAGTTTGTTTGTTTGTTTATTTGTTATCAAACGTATTATATGTTGTCAGTTTATACACGAAATCAAAAGCTTTTTTAACGTGTATATGTTTTGCAAAGCTTCGTTCACGTTAATACTTGTTCTTTCTAAATCTATGTGTCCAGTCATTGTTATGGTTCTAAATATAAACATAATAAAAGTGGTTTTCCCCAACAGCTTCTTCCATTTTCCATCGAGTTCTAAAACGTGTTCCCAAACGTCCCATTTTGGCAGAGTTCCAGAATACTAGCTGTCTGGACTGTGGCAGTTACTGTCTGCATGATCCGGACTGTAACGTCATGCAGCGGAAGAGTGACTCCACCTGACGGCTGTTTTCCAGGAATACAGATTTCATCAAACCTGTGGATTGAGCTTCTGTTGAGGGTTGTGTATAAAGTGAGATGAACTAGAGGTTTCGATGTAAACTTAATATGGTAATAATCATTACTACTTTTTGTGAACTCAGTCCGAAATATTTTTTGGGTGGTAAAAAGTTACTTGAGACGCCATTTTGTTTAATTTTAAAGTTCGTATCTTGCACATTACATATCATAAGGCCAATGTTACTGTTGTTGATTCTGGGAGCAGCTCATTTGAAATTAGTGATATTGTTCAGTTGGTTTGACAAATTTGTTTCCAAAAATCTTTCAGATGTTACCATGGATTTGTTCCATAGTGGAATTAGTTTAATAGTCTTGTGCTTCTTTTCCATCAATTATGAATTTTGTGATTCTAGGTCGCCATGCCATAAAGAATACATTTCTGTGTCGATTATTATCAGTGTCTTTTTAAATTCAATGGAAATAACTGTAATCCGTGTGACTAAATGAGCTAGACCACCCAACCATCTGTTATAACCAGGATACAATCATACACACGTTTAGGAAATATCAAGTAGTATTATTTACAACATCAATTTGGCTTGTTTTAATGCTGCCATTTGTCACGTAGGGCGAGTGAAAATGCTAACCTTCGAGACGAAATATCAGGCCGTATCCTACGTAAACTCGTTATAACCAATTTATCACAATAAAGAGCATTCACAGGGAAAACTGCGCCATATTTTCTGGAAAAATATTTATACGATAGAGTCACACGTGCATGGTATATATTGTTGTAACTTCTATTCTTTGATTGATGCATGGAACGATCCGTCGCCTTTTCCTGGCTTCTACATGATTGGTCAAACTATTTTCATCAGCTGTCAATGAACTTCAAGAATGAAATGTTGCTGTAAATCACCCCATCCAACGTGGGATATGTCAGGAAATTACCGCGATAAACTGGTCTACTGTTGTAGATCCCAGTAGGAGCGCGCGCGGGGGGTACCAGTTCAGAAATAGCCAACGCATTGTTTTTTCATGTTTCTACATTGATGCATCATTAGTGAAATAACTTTCTCATTCATTGACAACAAAACATAGGCCTACACACTGACAGCAGGGTGACGTCACACAGTCCGCATTCTTCACACTTGGATTTTCTACAGGATAAAAAAGATACATAAGGAGCGTTCATTGACAATTGTTTACCAAAGTTTATAGAAATAATGTCCATAGTTCATGATAAAAGTGAAAGCTTGAATCTGTCAATGTTAACAGTCGTGTGATTTAATTGTCTCCTGATCACAACAGATCCATTCGGATATAATTTAAACCATCGTGAGTGACGAAAGCATTTTTACATACTTACAAACATCACGACGGCGCAAAAAACAGTTGAAGTTCAACGAAAATTTTGCATAGGTATTGCAATTTGATATTTAGTTTGTTGGCTTTATTATCGGAATATTAGCGATATTCGGCATATAAATAATAGATTGAGGGGAAATGTGAACGACTGTAACACACAACAGACATTACTGGGCGAAGTGAAAATATCTGCGGACATCAGACAAACGAACGTTGTGCTTGTCAAGCCAGACTATAGTTACAGCTGCAATAGTACATGCGTGTCGAATTGACTCTGTAGGGATATGAGAACAAAATACAGAACGTTACTATGGCTGCTTAATCCATATTTCTTTTGCAATTTAAGTACTAAAAAAAAGGAATACTGCAAAACATCCAAGGCTCTGATCCAATCAGATGCGTAGAATTTTATCTGAATTGTGATAAAAACAGATATTACCATTTGAAACCGAATACGGATATTTTAAGATCTAGCAACAAACTAGACTGAACAGAAACACAACTTGAATAAACTGAAATGATCCGTAAAAACTGGTTGGTCTGCTAAATATATAGTGTGATAGAACTTTCCAGAGTATGACATCATCTCAGAAAATAAATAACAATGCAGCATACAATTATTGTCAACAAACTTTCCTAAACACAGACCTTCCAGATCACTCTTCTATTAGCACAAGAATAAAAACTGGGTGCGCCCATCGACCATCTGGTAGCTGAGCGACAGAACATACAACAATAGAACTTGTTACATCGCTGTCAATCAATAGAAGGTGAAATGTACATACAATATGGAGATATTTATACATTACACAACCACTCTTGAACAAAAGAAAGTTTTTACTTAAAAGTTTCTTTGTAAGTAGGACCAAAATAATACTATTTGGCAATAGGCTGAGCATATATATAATGCACAATTCCAAATAATAATAACATTAAAACAGGAAATATCTTGCTGAAGTGTTATATATCAATATAATTTTAATACACTAGTGCAAATTGACTATCAGTCTTAAATTTGTGATAAACAATCATGAGTGATATTACCTTTGCCTTCGACATGTCTAATGTCAAGATTATACTCTTGCATCAACAAATTCCACGTAGTAAAGACCTTAAGTTTTTACGTTTTATTTTTTATAAGAAGAAAAGCTAATTGTGATCACTATAGACAACTGTGGGATGGTTTGAAGCTGTAAGATAAACTTCGAAATGCTGTATAGCTAAAATTATTGAGAAACATTGCTTTTCAATTGTGGATGTGGTCCACACCAGTGTTGTCTTATTGTTGCAATACACTGCCTGCTGTTACGTCACTAGCATCTACAGCTAACTTAAATGGCAGGTTAAATTTCAGTGCTAAGAGCACGTGAGCACTTTTAAGTATGACTGTTAACTCATACACGATTTGTGACCAATTGAATTTTACATTTTTCTTTAATAACTGAGTTGAAGGCCCGCTAATCGTGGCAAAGCTAGGACAAAATATGATGTCAAAATCAGCCATGCCGAGAGTGTGTTTCAATTGCCTTATACAATTAGGCACTGGATAATTTTAAGGAGCACTCCGTTTAGCATCTACAGGTTTAACTTGACCCTGGCAAACGACATGTCCTAAATAAGTCACAGTCGCACATCCAAATTCACTCTTGGCTAAATTAATGGTTACCTTGGCCTGACTGAGTCTCTCAAACAATGTACGCATTGTGTTGATCTGTTCATCACAAGAGTCACTGTACAAAATGGCACCATCAAACACACGACAGCTTGGAAGTCTTGCGACATCTTTGTTGACTGAGCGCTCAAATGTCAATGGAGACTGTTTGATCCCGAAGGGTATGACTCTATACTGGAATAAACCATCTGGTTTGGCGAATGCAGATATTTCCCGTGCATAGTCTGGTAGTAGTATCTGCCAGAATCATGAGTATGTCGTAATTCCACACGATTTTTGTCTTCCCGAGTGAGTCGATACCGCCATCGATCTTGTGGATAGGGGAATTTTCTGTTTTTGTTACAATATTCACTTTGCCGTAGTCCGTGCACTTTCGGTAACTACCATTGAGGTTTGGCACTAGAATACAGGGGCTGATCCAGTTTTTTTCCGGTAAGTATTTTATTTCTTCTTGAAGATATTTGGCTTTCACTGGATTTAGACGGATGTTCTTTTATTGGCCGAGAGTCACCTACATCCACATTATGATATATGGCGTCAGTCCCTGTAGGAATATCCCGAAATAAATGTGTATATTCTCGTAAATCAAGTCTTGAAGTTGTTGTTGTTGAAGAGGCTCTAAATAGGTAAATAGATTTATAGATTTATTAAAATGTCCGAATTTTAAAATTCGCTGTTCTATGTTTTGAATCCAATGTTTTTAGGCCAATATGTTCAGTATTTTCAACACATAAATTAATTCCAGGGTCATATGCTATAACATTTACAGGACGTGCAATTCAACAGTCAGTGCCATTTCTTTCTATATATGGTTTTAGCAAACATATTACCAGTATAATGTTGTGTGGATTTTCGCAGATCAGGAGTTTTAATGATATATTTAAGATTACTTATTTTCTTATCAATAATATAAGGACCGAAATACCTGGCATGAAGTGTACTACCATATCAGCTAATAAAGCTAATACCTTCTGACCAGCTTCGATATTACTTTCAAAAGATTACTTATCACATTTAGTTTTCATAGAGATTTGAGAGGATTTAAGATTTTCAATTATTTCAGCTTCTTTAACTGAGATGATATTTCTGGATCGTTGTGTTTCTCAGCACCGAGCTGTGTTTGTGAGAAGAAAAAAAATAACAGTTGTTTTGAGTTGGGTTAGAGGGCTTATCAGAATAAATGGGTTCATCAGTATTAAATAACAGTACAAGAAATGTGTCAGATATAGTCTGCAGTGTAGATGTTTTTATGTTTAGTTCCTTTTTTATAAGACTCCTATTTAAACATAACCCTTGTACCTGCACATGATGAATATAAATCAGGTATTTTCATTGGGGTCAGTTTTATATTATAAGCTAGGCATATTAGTAAAGAGTGAATTTACAGTAACTTTATTCCCTGGCAATTCATTTCCCAGCAACAGGTGGTCACCTTCAAAAGTAACCAAGGTCAAATACTTCATGTGACAGGCCTAGAAATAAAGTCCAAAGACAGATAGAAATTATGGAGCGGTACAGTGGAGTTATCACAATCTACATCCTTGATAAGCAAATTCATACCAGAAAAGAAAAAAACATCTGCCAATAAAAGGGACTCCAGTATCCCTCAAAATCTTAACAGAAGTAGCATTAGACAAATCACTAGAAAGTGATACAATCCGCTCTGGGTAAACGGTTCAAATATATCCATTGTCTCCTGGGGTGAGCTACACGTAGACTTAACCTTGTTGTCACTCAGCAAGGCGGAGCTGACCTTGTTGTCAGTGGGTAAAGCGGAATTTACCCCAAGTTTAGACTAGAGCTACAAAACGCATACGCCGGTAGGCTTTGCTTCGCCTTGTCCCACAATTTTATGTTTTAATTTCCAATATTCAGATATGACATTTTACATTTATTTGCAATAATTACACACCACAGTGAGGTAGAGCCGTTTGAATTTTAGTGTTAAACTTGTCAGCCACAGCGGCAGCAGTTTTGGTAGTTTTAACCTCTTTATCTTCAATTAATGTTTTGACATCGATAGGAATACACTTCTTTATTTTTTCAATAAAATGAGCTTTCTAAAATAATTTATCTAATCTCTCATATAACAGCGATCAATCGAGGAATTGAAGAGTTCATACGCAAAAAACGATAAATCCCTTTCCTTCATTTTTATCGATTTCATGTTTTAAAATCTTTATATTGGGAAACATCTTGGCAAACTATTACCTATTCTAAATTTTAGAGTGGAATCTTTGCCATAATGAGTAACATTATGAAAAATATAGGTTTCATAATTAATAGGTAGATTTATTTTCTAGTTTTTGTTTTATGTCAGAAACAGATTCAATACTTTCCCTTTCTTCTCTACCTGTTTGTCAATCTCATTCTTCTTTCTCTCTGTTTGAATTTTGGAAATTTCAAGTTCTAGTTTCTGTAACTTCTTAATTTCTTGATTTTCTGATATGTAATTTTTTAAAATAGTCTCGTCCAATTCCCGAAGCTCAACTAAATGTTTATTGGATGCCTTTCTTCTTAGATTTTTGAATGATAGGACCTAGAAATTGGACTAATGTCAGTAAAGCATCAATGATAAACGAATAAAAAACATGGTCACCGGGCGCTTCTAAAAAATCTGAAGGTGTAATCTTAGCCATAATCAAATATAATTTGCTGGTTTGATAAATAACTCAAAGATGAGCAAACTAAAAAATAATAATTACGTATAGCTTGATTACGAAATATGGCCGTTCAATTCCTGGACAAGCCCCAAATTTCTGTTACGATATAATTTAACAATAATTAAATTAATGAAATTGACCGCAAAGAAAAATAAAATACCACCAAATTTTATATAAAAATAACAATATGTATTATAAAAGAAGGTTTAGAATTCGTTAAATCATACAACGTTCTTCAACCTAAAACGTTCGTGTTTATTTAAATGGGGTGAGAATTATTACTTTAGAGACCTGAATGTCACACTAACTTCCTGGTTCTTGCAAAGGTTTTTACGAAACTATAACGCTATTGTATGTTACCATTGTCTGTACTCTGCCTCTCTTTGTATAACAGTACCAAGGACATACCCAATCCATAGTCATTTGTGTTTATCTCTATATCGACCATCTTATTTTCCCATTTACTTACTTAGAATATGGGCGTGTCCATTCTACTGAATGGTGAACAGCAATGCAATTAAGCTTTCTTATATAGAAATATAAAATAAAAATAAAACCCAACAAACATAAATACATTAAACAGA
Source organism: Cryptochiton stelleri (assembly GCA_031471745.1). NCBI lineage: Eukaryota > Metazoa > Mollusca > Polyplacophora > Chitonida > Mopaliidae > Cryptochiton > Cryptochiton stelleri. The sequence goes on along the minus strand of JAUELC010252174.1, from coordinate 8,865 downwards.
AAAAACAAAAACCTTGAGAGAATAATTAACAAATAGTCTACGGCAGGCAGACAATTACCAACCAGACTGAAACACATAAAAACAGTTATTCATAGGAAGAAACAATTGCTAATACCAATCGCAAACAAAGAATGGGCATAAAACAACCAATAACAGTAAAACCTATTGGAAATAAAAATAACGTTTTGACTTTTCTCTCCAGCCAAATTGTGGTGGGAACTTGAGTTCATGAAGGATCACAGTTGTTTCAAAATTTTGATTAAATATTTATGTATATTCTCGCTATCAGTTATTACACACTTATTGATTTGATGGTATTTCCCTGTTGTCACGGCCGTATTTTAGGTCATTAATTAGTTTCAACATTATTATAATGTCATTGTGATGACATATACATTATCACCAAAGGCAATACGCGCCATAAAGATCAGTTTGTTTACTTTGTTTCTATGGTTCATATAGTTCCGACGATTACATCCTGCTGACTGCTTGAGTTGTTCGCTATATTCGAGATTCTCTTCGTGGATTTACGTCAATGTTGCATTTGTTATCCAAGATTTGTATTATGTATCATTGATTTGGAATGACATGTATGCCGTGGTAAACATTTCTTGACGTCAATTTATGTTTTCTGTTGAGCGAATTCTTCTCAACATCCTGACTTCGGAGCAGTTATCTGTTATACCATTACGCTTGTCCGTGCCCATATAAAGTAAAGGATGTTGTAATCGATAAAATTTGTGGAAGACATTTTCTCTTGGCCGGACGTATGTTTTGAATTATCAGATCAATGTTTTCACGCGATCAATACATCTGTACCGAGACTTACTAAAATTGTAGCATAGACTGAGGGTTAATAATATAACTTAGAGCTGGTCCAACTATTGCCTGAAACAATTTATGGTCGGAGCTTCTCTGGACACAAGACAGTCTAAGGAGCAGAACAAATCTCGCCGTTGACAATGACACTGGCCGACATTGTGTGATGGAAACAACCGAGCACTACCATCATGAAATTCTGTTACTCATTATTACATTGGGTGCTAGATTCTTAAGGAAGTGTTTACAACAGTTTAATATCAACTGTGTTTTGTTCTGCACGTTATAAACACGATTATTTGGCAACTCCGGCAGATGTTCCGGAATGCTCTAGAAGTTCAAAAGTTCGGAGCACACTTAAGACGACGAGAAAACGAGATTTTAGAGGCGATCAATTTGATAAAGTCAGAATCTGTGTTGATATATTAGAGTAGTTAACGTAATCAATATGCCAACATGGCAGACACATTTGTTCAAAGATTGGTAAATATGTTGACAGGAAGTGTCCCCATGGTCTTTGTTGTTCTTCAGTCTTAACCAGAACTGGTTACTCAACTTTCCCGGATCAGTTGATTGTTTTACCAGTAGGACATACATCTTGGAGAAGGATTAATATGGATACTCGGAGTCTGTCGATTTCCAAGAAGCAGTGGGTTTATGTGACGATCTGGGAATGTCAATTCTTACGATATAATCAGAAAACGCTTTCAATGAAGTGCTGACTTTCCTTTCAGGGTATGTTCATATTTTTTTCTCTTTTTTTTCTGTTATACATTCATATGTTTGTACACATTATATTGGGTTGTTTTGTCACAGAAATATATCCTTTTGATTGTTGTTTTGTATTTTGTTGTTGGGTTTTCGTTTTTGCACATTTTGGGACCAGAGGATACAATCATATTGTTTAATAACTTTAAGTTAGCCTGCCTTCACGTATATGTGGTCAACTACCGTATTAGTTTCACGGCATTATCTAATCAGTTTCTTATTCGTACTTTTAAAATGAGTATTCTACGGCTGTTCGAAGAGAACGAGATAATCATTCATAGATTTTTGAAGAAATAATTTAGACCAATTTGTTATTTTCGTTATGAATCCCGTTTGTCAGAACTATTCAATTAAACGACAAATAGTATATGTATTTATGTACATTTTGGTAATTCAATCTATTGTGACTTAACTGCAACATAACGATACACTGTTTTAAACAAGAAATATAATAATCCCTAAAACTCCGGTTACCTTATCTATCAGCCAAAGCAGCCGTTGTGATGCGGTGAATAATGGTTATGGAGGGAGTTAAAAATGAGGGGTGGCTATGTCCGTTACAAATTGCATAATCTAAAATATTAATATACATTATTATCTCCTCCAGACTGCTGCTACCATCCACTTCTCGTACACATTGCGATTTGTGGCTAGGTCTGACCATCCCATCATATAGCACGGATGCATCTGACTACAGATGGTCAGAAGATGATCAACTCACCTGGACAAAATGGGCAGGTTCGGATCCAAATTGCCTCTCTACATCCAAATGCGTCGCCTTAGGTCAAGAAACAACCTGGTATACAAGAACATGTTCTAAGAAGAACAGCACAATCTGCCAAATAAAGAGAATACGTAAGCATACAGTCACAGGTAAGCACATATGCGTTAAAGTTACATACGCGCCAAAAATTAGATTTTTCCCCAAAAATAGGATTGCCTCGATTTGAACAAGTTTTGAAATTTATTCATAAATTAAACGGTTATGTTGAATTAACTAATGTTTAATGGATACAAGGCTTGTACGAGTCGGGTGAAATCCTGCCATAATTCGTATTCAACATCAAGCGGGCCGGCTATCTCTGACCATCTCTGGCCGGCCACCGCCGCGAATGACCTATAACGAGTCAACATTTTGAATATTGTAGGGGCGAGGCTAATGACCGTTGACTTGGAGTTACGTCGGTATATCAAAGCGTTCCACAGATTTGACAGTAAATTGACACATCCTCATTTAAATATTCTAGCAGAATTTTCAGTTTAAATATTTGTTGGGTATTTTTTAACTTTCACTTAACGTTCAAAGCTGGGGGGTGGAATAAACAGAAAGCTACTAACTTGTACTTTTTCACAATCACATCTATAACTCATGTTATTCTCAAACAACGCAAACATACCTAAATTTAGGGTGCATATGAGACTTTAACAACTAATAACATACTAAAACCTTTCACATTTGACGATTTTAACTGGAAATATTGTGGTAACTCAGGCCAAATGTTATTATTAATGTGGTTTATGAATATAATCGAGGCGTCGTAATGAGAGCGTTCTCTATTTTCATAATAATAATAATAATTTTATTGAGGCAAAAGTCCATATACAAACATAGATATTACAGTATGGAATGAAAGAAAAAACCATGAGAAGAAACAAAACATGATGAACCATAAAATTGCTGGCCATTACAGTGTGTATTAGCGGTATACAACAGTTTATTCCAATGTCCATGTAGTGGGGAGTTATGTACAAGGTCACTCCGTAATATCACATTTAATACCGAACTATCACAATTGACTTCCGAATTATCTCTTCAAAAGACTTCACATTATTAATCACAAACATCCATGATACACTACAAGCCCGTCTATAATTCAGTAATCTTTTAAATGAGATATTATATAGCACTTTAATAGCATTGCACCATTGTTTAGTAGATTTAAACCATAGATGACAGCAATATAAATTTCCAACAAAAACTTTAAATACATACAATTTTACATTTTGTGAGCATGCTTATACATATATATAATTTCCTCTTTTGTTGAGCAATGTCAAGATTGTCAGACAAATTATCAGACATAATGTGAACAAGATATGTGAAGGATTTAACGTACTCTATTTTTTTGCCATTTAAATGTACATTTGGAGGTTGAAAATCTTTGTACGATTTGGATTTAAATAGCATGCAAACCGTTTTCGAACAGTTAAATATAATATCATGATTACAAGCAAATAATTCACACTTATTAACAAGATTTTGTAACGCCTTATCAATAGGGAAAACTAAACATATATCATCAGCATACAGTATATGGTTAAGGTTAACGCCAGCAATATTAGATCCTAAACCAGCTTCAGTGAGGGTCACATCTAGTGCATGCAGGTATACAACAAATACTGTAGGAGAAAGGATCCCTCCGTGTCTTACATCATTTTTAACCGTGAAATATTCAGAATAGGCTTTGCCCCATTTTACACAACATTTCTGTAGGTAAGACCACACATACAAGAATTTAACAACATATAATGAAACCCCTCGGTGGGTGAGCTTTTCAAACAAAGATCAGTGATTAACGCGGTCAAACACCTTGCTTGCGTCTATGACACACATACACAGGGCTACCATTTGAACGATAACATTCAATGAATACATAGATCTGTAGACCTCTTAGGTTTAAACCCAAACTGTATTTTACTAGAATATAACAGACCCTCACATCTAGACAATATAACACTCTCCAGAACTTTAGAGGACAGTGGTTATAGCTATTGGACAGTAGTTATCTGAACTAGTTACGTTGCCAGATTTATTTTTGATAACTGGTGTGATAATAACTTTGATTAACTAAACAGGAATACAAGCATGGTGCAGCATAGCATTAATACACAGAGATAGGTGCAGCAATAATTCATCACATGCATCTTTCAAGTCCTCAGCATAAAGACCATATGCACCAGGAGATTATTTCATTTCTAAGATTGCACAATATCAGACAATTCAGCAATATGCACCAAATGAATGGATTCGACACAAGTATTATTCAGAGTTTCGAGAAATTTTTGTTTGTGCCCATCGGATTGAACAGAGTTCATCAAATAACTATACTTTTTCTTCTTCTAAGTGCTTGCCAAAAATCTTTAGTGGAAGGATTGGAGAAGGCATTCGCCAATTTATTCGCACGTATATTAGTCTCATTTTGTTTACATGCACGGAGGGCATATTTAAAGGAACGCCTGTATCCACACATACGGTTATTCACTTCTCCATAACGAACACTGCCTTGGGAATGTAGATCTGAAATGTGTTCATTCCATCCAGCAACAACGATGTGTTTTTTTTTACATTTTTTTTCTAGACAGATGCTACTTGCAAACTTAAGAGAATTAACTATATCAGTGTAATAATCACAAATAGCGTCGCTATAATCACAATTACAACCACAATCAAGGCATAAAATAGCATCAACTGGAATATCTTTTTCACCTAGGTATACTTTCGTTGTTTCTGAAAACTTATTAAGATCGGCTTCCAAAAGTTTATCCCATCGTATATTATAACTGTAGCTTGGTGCCGAGGGGATACCTAAAGATGTTAGATCAGACCATGGTATATTAAAACAATTGCTTATGAACATACAATCTCATGTTTAACTTCATTGTCAGAGAAAACCCCATTTACACTGGTAGACATGACACAGTGATCAAGCCACGAGGTTATGTTATGAGCGTCATTTACACATGTGTATCTATGAGATGGAAGCTGTTCAATATCGGATGCATAGAGATAAAAAGATGCACAAAACTCCTTCCATTCTGGTCCAAATGGTCGACTAGGATGTGCATTGAAATCCTCAACTATAACCACATGTGGAATGTCACTCTCTTCAATGATTGCCCTGATTTTACCAAGATAATCACAATATAGTTCGAAATTGTCCACAGAATCCGTAGGCATATATACTTATAATACAAACAATTTGGAATTCCCAGATATTAATTTTAAACCAACTAGCCAACACTCATATTCAATAAATGTAGCTGAAGTTCCAAAAGATTTATTCCAGAGAATAGCAACTGCTTGCTCTATGATGGCGCCCGCTAAAAAGCTTGGTATCGTCAACTGCGGATACACCAAGAGCGTGAAAGTCTTTATGGACACAATTCTAAATATCCAATGCATTTTGATACAACCATGTTTCATGGAGCACACAGATATTTGAAGTGTCACAGAGCGCATCAACTTCAGGAAGCGAAGGTTTCAGAGATCGACTATTATATGATGAGATCTGAATTAACGTAATATGTGTAAGTGCCAGTAATTATAAGCATAGTTATCATTTTCAAACCATTCCCATTCGTCATTCCTCCGAGTCGATGCATCTCTATACTATGCACCATATATTGGATTAAATTGACCTTTTTTATTTGAATCAGAATACACTTTTATTTTGTAATATTTACGAACCAGAACATCATGAGGCCAAAATTCATAATTAAGCAATGTTTTGGAGTATCGAGAATTGACGCCTATCCAGAATGAAGAGTAAGATTCGTACCTGGTTGGCAACTGTTCACAAACAATATCGATGTCACTTTTGTCCTTAACATATTTGGCTACTTGATCACAATTTGGGTCGGGATCGAGTCGTGTCAAAAATAGTTCAATAGGTGGGAAGGTTCTAACACCCCGAAGATGTGCAGAAGATCTACTGCGGCTTTGATTGCTTCCTGGCTTAAAACTTGCTGATTCATTATCATTATTTAGCACAGTATTGACGATTTTAGAACCTGACCTGGGTTTAATTGAAGTATTTACATCATTCGAACTGTTTAATTGATTCTGTGAAGCTGGAGTTGAGTCAGTCCTATCTTCATTTGATTTATATGAGCAAGGGTAGTATTTTTATGATTCTCGTCAATATAGGTGACTGTCACTGAATAATTTGGATCACTCTGCTTTCGCTCGGAATTGATGTACTTCATTCCATTAAGCTCACGCAATAATGTAGACATGTCCATATGATTATATGATATCGGAGGGAGTTTATTCAATTTTTTGCTACAAAGCACGGAATGTCATCAGGTTGTAGTCCTGGCAGCATTTTTACAATATTATTCAATTTGCTTTGTTTTTTGTTTACGATGTTTCACTTTTCATAGAGATATACAACGCCAGCACAGTAAGTCCTTTGCCTCTTGAATTTTCATGTCACAGTAAGTATCATCACTATGATACCCACTGGCATTATATCCATTTTGTCAACTATGTAGCATAGTAATTCACAAATAATAGGCTGTGATGGATCCGTTCTTTCAGTATTTTTGTCATTATTTTAAATTAAAGATGCTACTGAATCACTTAATTGTTGCGATATATTCTCAGCCATACTAAATGTATGTTGACCACAACTGATATCCCCCAAAGAGATATAAGGCTCCTAGTGCAACAACAACAACGACAACAGCATAGATGTCACAACAACAACACGTAATCAGACAGATGTCGATCATATTGACGAAATGCTTAAACATTTAGCGAGTTAGAGAGTCCCACGAGCTAAATGTTTAAGCCGATCAAACATCGATTAAACTTCGGCCATACTTAAATCAGCTTCCATGTCAAGGGCAGGTAACCCCTGTCTTAACTTTTATTGGTGTTTGTTTTCATTTATTTCGAAACAAAAATATAAATTGAAAAAATAAATACATACATACATACACATCATCCAAAGCGCCACTTGTTTATTAATTCAACCTCTCTACCTTAAGCGGTCTCACTGCACACCGTCATGTGTTTTCTGTCAACGTTTTCTGCTTTTATTTATTCAATGGTTATGGTTCCGATATGAAACGAAATAGTTATTCAATCTTCACATATCAATTTGATTTGATAAAATACAATGTAGTTAGCTTATGTGACCCTTATACTATTCCTGAACCATTTAACTTAGACAGACCCACGTGGCATCGCCTAGAAACTACCATATATACATACATTTATTGCTGGATTATGGTCTATTTATTTCATTGTCTGGTCTTTTCTTACTGATTAAATACGTATCTCAGTCGATTGTAAAGTTATACCGGATCATAGGCCCTAAACCACTTTGTATTTCAAACTGCAATAGCTAAGTGGGCCCATTGTTCAATGTTATTCTTTGTTTTCTTTTAACCTGCTGTGAATCATACATAACCATCAACCATTCTGTAAGCCCATCCTAGCGCTGATTTATGTCATGGATTTCAAATCGCATTACATATCAATCGAATTTTTTAAGGTAAAGTTTTGTTCGAGTTTTCACGGCTTGAACTGTTTTCAGTTTGCTTCTTTGTTTGTTCATTGTCAAATGTCCACTTTTATACTTGTTCTTTCTGAATGCAGCGTATGTGTTCAGTCATTGTTATGGTTCTAAATAAGAAAATTATAAAATTACTTTTACCCAACAGGTTCCGCCAATTTCCATCGAGTTGTTAAACATTATCCGAACAGTCCCGTTTTGGCAGAGTTGCGGGATACCAGCTGTTCGGTCTGTGGCAGTTACTGTCTCCATGATCCCGACTGTGGCGTCATGCAGCATAAAAGTGACTCCACCTGTCGGCTGTTTTCCCGGAATACAAATTTCATCAAACCTGTGGATGGAGCTTCTTTCGAGGATTATGCATGTAAGAAGATTAACTAGAGGTTCATTTATTTGGTAATAATCTTTTTTTTCTGTAAACTGAGACTGTAATAATTTTATGTTGTAAAAAGTTACTTAGACGCCATTTTGCTTAATTGTAAAATTCGTATCTTGTAGATCACAGATCCTAAAGGCAGCTATACTGTTGCCGATTCAGAGAGCAACTCGTTTGAAATGAGTGATACTGCTCATTAGTTTTGACAAAGTCGTTTCAAAAATTCCTTCAGATATCATGTTACCATGCATTTATTCCATGGTGGAATTACTTTAGTAGTCTTGTGTTTCTTTCCCATAAATTAGGAATTTTGTGATTCTGAGTCGTCATACCATGAAGAATAAATTTCTGACTCGATTATTGTCTGTGTCTTTTGAAATGGAATAGTTATAACCGTAGTCTGTGTGACCGGAAGACTATTAACTAGACGTGTGCATCTCACACTTAAGATAATGTGCACGGCTTTGAGGGCCATGCGTCATCTTATAACGTTTGATGTGACGTAGCAAGCAAAAAAACTCGGAGAGCACAGATTTTTGAGTGATGCACGATGGGACATTTATATTTGTGACAACCGGTTACCCTAACAGACCGCCCGAT